>JAVSBV010000017.1:4482410-4493334 GCA_033117975.1 Parotocinclus spilosoma | reverse complement strand
GAACTGATCAATTAGTCACAGTGCTGTCTCTCTCTCTCTCTCTTACACACACACACACACATACACACACAAACACACATACACACACACACACACACTCACCCACACACACACACACACACATGGTACTGATGCCAGTGACACCTGGCAAGTCACGCTGGTAGCATTAGACTATCCATCCCTTTAACGCATGGTAAGGAAACATAACGCTCAGTTTTGGCCCAGTATAAATACATGAATATAAAAGGTTTTGCGCACAAAGTTAGAAAGACGGTTCTGAGCAGGTTAAAAAGTCTAGAAAGGGAACAAGAGAGCAGTAAGGACGCATCTCGGACGTGTTTGTTTGGTCCTGATTTGGATTTGTAGTGTAAGAAATGCTGAACCATCTGAGTTGCGTAATAACACCTGACATCTCTTTTTAAAACGGGAAAGAAAGCTGGTGATGGTTTCGTTCGTTCAGTCTTACCACGAGCTGGTCACGGGCAAAACAACCGCGTTGTTTTAGTCCCCACAAGTTCACACAGTAAGAACAGGCGCTCCTTCTGTCCAGGTCGGCCTGGGCTGGTTGCCGTCTCGCAGCCAAACTTCAGGAACCTTCCTCATCCGGAGAAGGAAGGAGAACGCGCAGCCTACTCAAACCCACAGCTTTGTTAATATGAAACAGGTGGGAATGGGGCACACGCACAGGCTTCGGGTTCGACTTAACCCCCCACCCCTAAATAGGGACAAAAAAACCTGCATGTTTCGCTCAATACGTGAACACGAGGTTAGAAATGGTGGATTCGAGCCAGTCCCCTAAAAAGAGCTCGCTCACCTCTGGGGTGCAATAGTCCGGGAAGTCGAAGTGCGAACCGGAGCCCGACTCGAAGCCGAAGTCTAAGTCGCGGTCCAGGCTTGTTGCGCCGTCGCTTCCAAAAGCGCTGCTCAAGCTTCCGGGGCTGGGATCCAAATCCAAAGGATCGTCCTCGAACTCTTCATCGGAGGATGAGTGCGTGGAGGAAGAGGAGGACGATGAGGAGGAGGAGGACGAGGAAGAGGAGGACGAGTGCGAGGCGGATGGAGTCGGCGAAGAAGCTCGTGCGTCCTCGTACAGGCTCGGCGCGTCTCCACACTCGGTCAGAGTTGGGCTGGACGGCACGGACGGAGCGCTCGTGGTTGAGTGCGCGCGTTTGGTTGGTTTCTCAACTATCTGCTTGGCTGAAGATCTGGGTTTGTACAGTGCATGATGATCAGCAGCCTGCTCAGATTTCTTGGGCGTCCTACCAGGAGATTTGTTTGCGCCTTTTCTGGATGAGGAAGCTTTCGCCGTGGCAGAGAGTCCCTTCTCGGACGATTTGCACGCCCCCACGGCTGGCTTGACCTTCTTCCTGGGCCGGTATTTATAGTCCGGATAGTCAGCCATGTGTTTGAGCCGGAGGCGCTCGGCTTCACGGATGAACGGAATCTTATCACAGTCGCGCAGCAGCTTCCAGCGCTTCCCGAGCCGTTTGGAGATCTCGGCGTTGTGCATGTCCGGCGACTGCTCCATGATCTTGCGCCGCTCGATCTGCGACCACACCATGAAAGCATTCATCGGTCGCTTGATGTGTCCGGTAGGCGTTTTGCACCACGCCACGTCCAGCTTGTCCCCGGTGGCGCGAGGAGAGCCGGGGGTCCGAGAAGCGTCAGCGTCCGCCTCCATCTCGGAGTCGGTGTGCAGCAAATCGGGTTTGCTCGCCACCACGACCATACAGACGATCCTGCTTTTGAGTACTTGGGTACAGTTCGTGTTGGGCGCCAAAAAAATAAAAATAGAATGAAAGAGGGAAAAAAAAAGTTCGCTTTTAAGTTGGAGCTCAGCTGCCCGTGCGGCTGAAGACCAGACCGGAGCCGCTCAGCAGGTTCAGAAGCGAAAACAACAACAAACAGCGCAACTTTATTGGAAAGACTGAAAGCTCGTCAGCATGTTTCGTCTCAGCACCATGCGGCAGCTTTGAGCCACTGCGCTCTTTCATAGTCCGGCTCTTTCAGTCACCGCTCACAAGTTTGAGATTTCGCAGAGCTGCGCCTCCGCTCCGCTTTATTCAGCGGCCGCCGCTTAATCCAGCCAATCACATGCTGTCGCTAGCCTAGTCTTTACCTCCCAAACCCCGCCTCTTTGCTTTCATTGGCTGAATATAGTATCTAATAATAATCGGCGGGTGCAATGAGGAGCTTTAGGTCTGACCTCATTCCTGTCTACACGGCAAAAATTGCTATTAAAGGTACAAGAAGGGTTTTTTGGGGTTGTTTTTTTTTAAAGACCCTCCCTCAACAGGGGTTTACACAGAGAGTAAATCAAGGTTGTTTATTTACTTATTTATTACTAGGACTATATATTTCATTCGCTGACATCATCTTGTTTATTAAAGATGACACGTGTTGGCTTGTTTTTGTCTTATCTTATTAACCAACTGCATTACCATTAAATAAAGGTGTATCATTTTATTTATCTCTTCCTTCAACGTTTTAACAGCATTTACAACAAATAAGTGAGGCGGCCTCCATACTAAGGCAATTTAGAGACCACAATTAACCCTAGATATTTTTTTTACAATGTAAGAATAAACCCATGCAGACAGTTAGGATGTGCAAACTTCACACAGGTCGAGTCTGAGGTCATTTATTTATATTAGCATTTACAGAATTGTCTGAATTATGAATTGCTTATTAGCTTCATGTAATTAATATAATAATAATAATAATAATAATAATAATAATAATACAGTAATTATAGAATGCAGGCATGCCGCTCCAAAGCCCCCAGGTTCGAGTCCTCTGTGGTTTTTGCATGTCCGCATGTACAGGCTTTCTGTTTTTTTTACATGTACTCGGCACCCCCCCCCCCAAAAAAAAGGGTCTTGGTTAAGTTGGTGTCCCATTGTAAGTGTGTTTGTGTGTGTGTGGGACTTGCACCCTTTATAAGCTGTGGGTCCCACTCTGAGCCCCTAGTGATGACACCCACTCACACACATACATAAACATACACACACGACTTGGATTAAGCATGCATGGAAAGTAAATGAACACTACTACTAATAATAATAACAACAACAACAACAACAACAACAATATTAATACAAATTTGTTCTTTCTTGGTTTTCCCAAAGACAGATCTAAGCACAAAGCATTTGTCTTTGTTTATTTTATTTACTGTCTGTCATTTGTATGTAACAGAGCAATATCATGATAAGAAACTTCTTTTCTGTATTATAATAATGTTTTGCTCCTATAAGGATGAATTACGACCATCATTAACACATATCCAAAACACAGAGCAAATTATTTTGTAAACTTTTAATTATCTTATAGTTTCCATTTTATTTAGCAGATAATATCTGTTGTACGTTTATTATCCGAATTTTGTAACCACATCTATGCATTGGCTATAATAAATTAATTTCCAACTCATGTTCAAGTGACCCTTCCCAAGCCTTAAAATTGTTTGTAGTGAAAACAATAACAATAAAATTACACTATAGTGAATAATATTTCAATAATCCTGTCATAATGTCTTAACCTATTATTTAAAGAGGCTACAATTAGGCTATGCTGTATAAACAGGCCATGGGTGCCCCAAATGATCCTTATTTACTGTGGCTAAACAGAAAAAAACTATATAAGCTGCGTTACAAAAACAAGAAGCCCTGGTCCCTTTTTCCTCTCGTAATCCATTCATAATTGCAATGTTGTCCACTAGATGTCGCAGTGTAGCCAACGAAAGCGCACACAAAGCATATAGGGTCTGCATCTAGGAAAAAAAAACCTATATCTGAATATGCATTACGTAATGCAGTTGAAGGAGGACGTTTGTCTGAGTGTTTTTATTAAAAGCAGGTCTGTATCTACCAGGTGTACACAATAGCTCGGGGTGATGAAATCATTGCAGAAAGATATCATATATGTATTTTAAAAAACCAAAACAATTTTTTATGGATAT
This sequence comes from Parotocinclus spilosoma, assembly GCA_033117975.1. Classification (NCBI taxonomy): domain Eukaryota; kingdom Metazoa; phylum Chordata; class Actinopteri; order Siluriformes; family Loricariidae; genus Parotocinclus; species Parotocinclus spilosoma. Next base: position 4,489,376 of record JAVSBV010000017.1, on the reverse strand, counting down.
GATGTTTACTTGGCATAGCGTTTTTGACACTGTGGCATGACGAAGAGTCGAGAAGAACCAGGATGTCATCTCATCCATTACAAGACAGCTGCATGCATGTGATTACACATGGCACAGCACCCAGAGCGTTTGCACACAACACAGCACATGGTATAATTAGACAAAACAGCTGTAATACAATAAATGCAATAACTATGCAGGGCGTAACGGATCAGACGTGAAGAACTTCACTTTGGTGCTAAGCGCTATTTGTTGAAGGTGCTTCTGATTATAAAAAAAAACAAGCCACAATACAATACATAATCAGTACAACAAACCTGCTGATTCTGTTTTGAAACAAACGACCAATCAATGAATTAATTTGTCTTGGGTAAGCACATCTCTGATCCAGAGCCCATACAGACAGCGCTGAGCACATGGACATGGCACGCTCGCTCGCAACTATTGATCATTTCGAGAAGTCGATCCTGGGATGTCGTTGGGATCTAGGAGGATAGAGAGGAAATATGTGGCTATGCAGAGAACATACCAAACTCCAACACAAAACACCAGGCCAATGTCAGCAATTAGACTGGGTCAACAGTGAGTGCCAGTTATTACCCAATTTGTGAAAACATTGTGAAAGCAATAAACAAACCATTGGCATGTTCATCAGGCTTCCAGTCACCTTTAAATCTGATTTGCTATTGGTCAGTGTTGGGTGTTAGCGATTGCCTTACATAATATTGTTCCCTGAGCCAACTGTTTGATTACATGGACTTCAAAATCCACTCTTTAGATTAATTTCATCTGTTGGGGTTGAAGCAAAGTTGGGTCAGGGTCGTTCCGCTTTTGTTGTCCTTTGGCTCCCCCATCTGCCACATGGCCATTAGATTTGCAGTCAGGTTTTTTCACAAAGTTGGGCTAACATCAATAATTCCAAGAAGTCAACATGCCATGGATGACCCAACATACTATTGTTCACTGGGAAAACATTGGGTCAACCATTTTAGTAGATGGTCACCAGGAATCCATTTACCATTAAAACCAGTTTAGCAGTGTTGGTACACATTTTCATTTTATCAGTTGGTGCAATGTCAGCAATCCCCTTGGGTGGGATGTATTGTGGATGGCTACAATGATCCAATATAGTTGTCATTGGTCAAATGCTTTGCCAACCATTTGATTACATGAGCAAAAGACTTTCAGTCAGCTCGAAATCCACTGTGCCAGAGTTAAGACCTAATTGGGTCAATGGTTGCATTTTTATCAGGGTAGAAAATGTTTTTGGGTCAATAATTTTCTATATGGTCATCTTCAAATCCAATACTAGTGTTGGGACGTAGTTGTGCCAGCGTAGGCATTACCATTGGGTCTATTCTGGGTAGCTACAGTGGTCCAATATTGTGTTTATTGGTCAAACATTGGGAAAACCATTTGACTACATGGCCATCAGAGATTCAGATAGTTTTACATAAACTTTGCCAAGGTTTAGACAAAGTAGAGCCAACATCAAATGTTACACTGCATCAGCATTGGGTCCCTCTGTATGGCCAGCACAAATTTGTCTATTGAGCCAACACTGGGCGATATAATCAACTGTCAGCCACATTAAAATCATACTGGTAAAACCCCTTATTGGTGTTATTCCAGGGCTTAAACCCTCTCAGTGTCTCAACCAGTGTCTTGGTGACACTTTTAACAAAAAAAGTCATAAACCACTGTACTAATCAGTTACATGTTAGGTAATAGTCCCCAGTTTAAACATTGTGTATCCAAGGTTTGAACTTATAACCCACTGTTTAATAATGCAGAGCCTCAACCACTAAGCCACTAACTTCCTAAAACAGTGATACATTTATATAAAAAAGTACATAACTTAATGAGTTAAGCAGATAAGGGCCCTACTCAAATATTATTAGAGACTGCTTGGTAACTGGTCAGTAATTGGTTGCCAGCGATAGGTCAACATTTAATTGCCCACTGAGATAGCACTGGGCCAATTATTTGCCTACATGTACATAGGAATCATTGGACATTCGGTCACTTTTTAAACTGACTTTACCAGTGTTGGGTCAATGTAGTTCCACTAGGCCAAAGTTTGCTGTCCAAGTATAGCCCAACAAAATGGACTCACCATTTGCCACATGGAACATAAAACAATTACCACAAGATGTGTCAGGATGAATCAATATGTGTTTACTGTATATTGTGTTTACTGTGTCTTCACTGACCTTAAGACAGATTCAAACTTTGTACCATCACCTCTAAAAAGCCCTACATTGGATGGTCAATCTTCTGCTTCTCCTTGCCATTTGAGACCCACCCACAAAACAGCCTGGGAATACCCTGCCATAGCTTTGTGGATCTCCCCAAGGAGCCTTACTATTTTTAATGTCACCCCGCAATACACTCATGTATTCTCTAATTATCTCCAGTAAGCCTCTATAGGCCAATAAGCTCTATATAGTGTTGTGCGGGAAGTGCCCAGGCAGCTGGTTGCCCTCCAGCACAGGCAACAAACATTTACAAGCTCAGCATTTGTACAGAAGACATTCAGGTCGGTCCTGCACTGCTGACTGCACAGCCTGCATTTCAATTCTTACAAACAGAGAGTTGTGTAAACTCAGCATGACCTAAAGACACAAGCCCAGGAGGAAAAGCAAAGCAGATTTCTTCCATTGTGAGGCTTATTCTGATCGCTAATATCAAATATGCAACCACTAATTCTCTTTTAATCACACTTGATCTCGTACACATTTGGCCTTTGTTGCCATAGCAACCCCTTCCGATTGCTATCAGCAGCGTGCTGGCTAACTTTTGCTAAAAAAATCTCTTATCAATCCAATACCACATTCACACAATGGATTAGAGTTTTAAAACAAAGTGAAAAAAAACACAACTGTCTTGTACAAAGATTTGGGGATAAACATTTCTGTGCCATGTACCACAGGATCTAAAATTTGTATTTGTGGGATATAATTATTTGCTCTTGTGTGGGCCAACACCAAGTTGCAATTCAATTCATGTTTTTATTTATTTATTTTTTTCTTTTCATTTTTCATTTATTCATTTACATTATTTCGCTGGCTCTTACCCAGTCGATCCTGGGAAGTCTTTGCAAGCTCAGTGGATATGGACGAACTATGTAGGTGAATATGTTGAGAACATACCAAATTCCACAACAACAGGTGATCTGATGTGTCGGGCCAATGTCAGCAATTCCGCTGGGTCAGCAGTGAGTGCCAACGAGGGCCCAATTTGTGAAAACCATGAACAAAATATATTTTTTCTTGTTCTTACCCAGAGCGACTTATAACTTCTTACAATCCAAGCAATTGTGGGTTAATAGTTTTGCTCAAAAATCTAACTGTGGCACTTTTGGCAGAGGTGGGATTTGAACCCCACACCTTCAGGTCTGTAGTCCAGCACTTTAACTACAGTAGTAGGCCACTACAGTCCCTATGGATTATTCCTCCTATCATATAAGAGAACCCAACACTGTGAATTTGTGAAAATATTATTAATTGCCTCAACACTACAGTATATACAGCAGACGTAAACAATTTTTTTTTTTATCTCGGCTCAAGACTAACAAAATATTTTCATCGTGTGATGAAGATACAATTTTTCTGATCACAGTCAAAGTCAAGTAACTTTATTGTCATTTAGACTACACACAGCTGAACATAGCTAACGAGATTACGGTTCTCCAAAGACAAATAGGACAATACTAAGATATAGGTAAAAAATATATACTTTCAACAAACAATACAAAATACAATTTCACAAAAAACATCAAACGCACATCGCTACTGGGAGCTAGAGTAGCCGCTGCCATACAGGGTGCCGCCATTTTGTGAGTAAACACCAGTACTTGGTACATCTGAATTGGTTTCCCAATTACACATCAGTTGAAGGTTTTACTTGAATATAGTGTAAATAATTATGAATAATATTACTATTATTTTTATTAATCACCAGGCAAGTAAAATTGATACATAGTTTTGAGGTGGAAAGAGAGCCAGAAAGGACAAAGGAAGACAAAAACCATAGGTTTTTGCTCAGTCTTGCACCACGTGGTGAGACAGATTGAAAACACAGAAGCAGCTTCATGAGTTTGTCGCCATTGGCTTGCTCATTAGGGACAAATAAGGACAAATATAATTCAATTGTTACACTTGTTTACATATCAATGTAAAGCTGCTTTGTGACAATGTCTATTGTAAAAAGCGCTATACAAATAAATAAAACTGAATGAGGTGGAGAATCAACAATGATAGTCAGTCAGTTTTTGTCCCTGGCCAGAGTTAGCAACAATTGAATCGAGGGTGAATAAAATAATGTTGCATTTTTACCATCCAATAAATCACACTTGGTGTGTAAAATGCCATCATTATAATACTATCATAGCTCATATTAATTTACTGTCAAAAACATGTTTGGTGTATACTAGCCTTAAGGTTGCATATTTCTGAAAGGTTACTGAGGACTCAGCACACACAATACATTACAATGTTTCTGACCCACCCTAATAAACACACGCTCTTTCTTCATGAGCAAAGTGATTGAAGCAATTTCCTCTGCACATTTGTACAGTCTATTTCCTCTGACCTAGATCCAGATTAATTTAGGCTAACTAGTCTGTGCAAAACCCCAATTCAAACAAAATACCCCGAAAATGTCCAAAATTGGAGAAGAAAGGACCGATCCATCCAAATATAGTGTGCCGTGATTAATGGAAGCAGCAATTTCTTTAAACGAGCTCTCAAGATTTTTTCCATTTGCTCTTCCAAAACAGAAGTTTTTCAACTCCCACTTACTCCGAAGGTCATCCGAAGCTCGCTAACTTGCCAGAGGCGGCCATTTGTTCAGCTCAGCAGTTTGCGTTCCCCTGTGAGTAGAGGACAGATGTAAGGACAGAAGTTCAGGAGCCAATGGCTGATCGCTAATCTCTCCCCAAGGTGCACTTCTCTGTTCAGTGATAAATCAGGAGCTACACCCACAGACGGTCCTGTTTCACTGTCCTTATTAGGTTCACTTGGATGGAAAACTCCAAAGCCTACAGACTTCATAGTGACACTTAGTGACAGCCAAATAGCGTCATTTCACGCCACAGAGCAAACGTGCTATTTACAATCTAACAATGCCTGTTGTTACAGATCTGGCAGTTTCCCTGATAACTTGTAATTGTTTGGTGTTGCTGGCAGGCTTCGGTTTTTACTTCACAATAAAAAAGTGTGACTGAACTTAAAACCATGCACTCAAACGACCCTCAGTTATGATCATCCTGCTACATTAATTACAGGATGAAAGCTCACCAGCCAAAGCAGGCTCAAACACGAATGATTAAAGAACACAAAAAAGAGTCAAACTTTTAGCGTTTTTGTAATATTTGTCAAAGAAACATATCAAAGAAACAAGTTTAGACCCCAAATAAGCAGCCACTCTGCAGCAACTTCTCTAAATGCTCAATGAAAGAACATCTGGGAGAGAGAATCAACCCATTACAGGGCAGTTTAGTAAAGCCAGGTCATCAATTGACATGTTTTTTAAGGTCACAGAAAAAGAAACTAATTTCTAATTTTGCCATGTTCCCCATACACTGTAGCCAAATATGAATTTTGAACCCAGGATGGGTCCATTTGGTTACTCCAAATTCCAAACTCCAAAACTCCTACCATCCAAATGTCGCAGCAGAAATAGAGACTCACCAGACCTGGCAACATTTTCCAGGCTTCTGTTCTCCAAGTTTGGTGAGTCTGATGTGTACAAATTGTTGCCTTAGCTACCTGTTCTTAACCAACAGAAGTGGCACCAGGTGTGGTCTTATGCTGCTGTAGCATATCAGCTTCAAGGTTTGACATGTTGAGTGATCAGACGTGCTCTTTTTTATATACCTCAGGTGTAATGTGTGGTTATTTGAGTTACTGTTGCCTTTTTATCAGCCCCAACCAGTTTATCCATTCTCCTCTGATCTCTGGCATAAGCAAGGCATTTCCTCCCAGAGAAGTGGGGCTCAATGGATATTTTCTCCTTTACAGACTATAAACCCTAGAGAAGGCTGTGTGAAAATCCTAGAAGTTTAGGAATTTCTGAAGTACTCTAGCATCACCAACCACGACACACAACTACGTCCCTTTGTCTTCCTCTTTCTGATGCTAGTCATCTTGACCATGCCTACATGTCTAAATACATTGTCTTTCTGTCTTGTTATTTGGCTAATTAGATATTGGTGTTAACAAGGAGTTGAACAAGTGTACCTAATAAAGTGACCAGGGAGTGCATGAATGGGATTTCTGCCTGGATTAGTTAGTAAACGTGGTCTAATCTTATCCAAGTCATTATAACAGACAAATAGGCTACATCCCGCCAAAACTAATAGCAGTACATTTTTGGTCTTGAACATGATGAATCATTACCAGTCCAGGCTGGAAAAGTATGTATAACCATTGTGCTGTTTTATATTATACTGGCAATTAATATTGTGATTTTTTATCGGGGTTCTTCATTGAGTCGCAACACATATATGATATGTGACACTAAAACTGGATCTAAAACAGTCAGGGATCGTGTGTAAGGGTTCGTGCCGCGCCGCGCCCGTCACGTGGCTTTGTTTTCGTTTCGCGCTTTCCCCACGTGGCGGTTTGTTTTGTTTCCTCCCTGCGGCGCGCGTTTTGGTTTCCGTCTCCGCCCCTTTTTGATTTCGTGCACCTGGCCCTAGTTATCCCCGTCGGCAGGTGCACGTTATTTAAGCCCGACGCTCACTTTCGTGGGCGCCGGTTCTTTGGTTACGTTTGTCACGTTTGTCTACCCCTGTGTGCGTCCTTTGTTTTGTTTTATGTCCTGTGGCTGCCAGGTCGCCCCCGAATGCGCGGCTGCCTTGCCGTCCCCGAATGCGCAGCTGCCGTGCCGTCCCCGAATGCGCGGCCCCTGTGCCGGCTCCGCCCGTGCGGCTCCCATGCCGTCTCGGAACTGTCCGGACCT
>JAVSBV010000017.1:4463533-4482310 GCA_033117975.1 Parotocinclus spilosoma | reverse complement strand
GACAATGGGTTCATATCCTGCCACAGTTGGGTCCCTGAGCAAGTCCCTTAACCCACGGTTGCTTGGATTGTAAGACTGTATGAATTGTAAGCTGCTTTGGATAAGGGCGTCTGCTAAATGACATAAATGTAAATGTAAATAAATGTCTAAAATTTGATGATTTGTGATTCAAAAAAATTGAAAATGACTTGCCACTACATTTTGCCTTTACCATGAATGACAACTAAGAAATGCTCAATAGCCTCCCATTTTTACCACAACATACGAATTCTGAGTGTTAAAATAATGAATTTAAAATGTTGTATTGTTTCCATAGTGCTGTATCACTGTAATGCTGGGGAGCTCAAGAGAGCCATGTTTAGCTGCAAGATACCAATAAAGAACATTCTGCAGCCAATCACTGGAAACTTTGGTGCAGGAAACATGCTGCTTAAAAATGTATAAAAACAATTTCTAGAAGCAAAATGCAAGGTGAAGATCACGTTTTGGAGAACAAGCTTTGTTTTTAATTTGAGCCTAAATAAAGAAGTGTGCATATATAGTTTACATACTTATTGAAGTAGTCAATAGTCAATCTTTCCTTTCCACTACTGCAGATTTCCCTGATTCCCTTAAGGCTTTTTTGTAATGCATACAAATGTCCTGTATTTTCTGGTTGTATTCTAATACAGTGAAACAATAATAATCATATATTGTCATTAAACCATTGCTAACACGATATATATTTTGTTACATATATATATATATATATATATATATATATATATATATATATATATATATATATATACACTGCTTACACAAACTAAATGTTTCATTATGGGATATTTCATATTGAAATATATTTTTTGTGAGCAGTATATATAGGATTTAATTTATATGAACCATTTGAGAATTACAAAAAACGGTCCTTTTAAAAACTTCAAAAGCTTCACTAACTTGTCCGGAGTAGCCTGCTGAAGAATGATTGCAATTGAAGGCATGTGATGTGTTGCCAGATCCTGGTGCAACCTAGCAGGCTGTACCCTCTTAAGCATTTGAAGTAAGACGTCTGCCTTGAACCCAATGCACTCAGGGCCATGACCTTCTTCAGCGTCCGGGGCAAAGCGAAAGTCTGATCTAAGCATTACTATTCCGAGCACCTCTTCACTGGCATTTGATCAAACACACGTCCGATTCAGGACACCGCCTTGAGACCGTGTGTCAAAATGTCAGCTCTCTTATCTGTTTGGAGACTGGTGGTGTGCCAATACGAGCAATATTTATTGGACATTTGGAAAAAGGACATTGAATTTCCCTGTTGATTTAATGAACGGGTCTGGTCGACTCGACGGAATCTTTGCAGGATTCAGACAACACGCATTAGGAGCGACGCAAAATAGCCTCTCGCTGATTTGGTTTCGACACAAAGTGGTAAGACACTGATGCAGCAAAAGATCTCTCCATTATCTGGATAAATGAACAATCTTCTCTTGTCCACATTTATTCACGGAAGGGAAACTCTCATTTCTGGTGGCCGGGACCATCCTAAATCAGGTTGGATGGATTGAAATGACTTTTAAAAAACGCCCCATATCAAAGGAGATGGCGCTTCTACTCGGCGTCACTGGGACTCACCAGATGGGTTGATGGATTCTCCATGTCTGTCGGAGAGAAGTTATCTGGACCCGCCAAGAGGAAGGGAATTCATTACTCTCAATCCGTTCGCTAAAGCCGCTTTTGCTGCTCTTGCTTAAAAGCGTGACATACAAACCATCCACTACATTGATCATGGGATATGAAACCTCATATTTGGTTAAGTAGATTTTCTGCAGCATGTTCAGAATGGGAAGTGGAGTGAGCCAGTCGATAAGATGCTCTCCCCCGTGCTGAGTTTGCTCTTTTGCTCGTCGCAATTTTTTGATACGCAGGCTTCATTTTCACGCAATTCAAGATTGGTGTAGTCTTTTATTTCCACCCATTTCTGTCCCGTTATCGCCGTGCAATTCCATTTTGTCTGGTCTTATTCCATGGATGAATAAATCAGTCATGTATCATTTTTGTCTACTTGCCTTGTATCAGTGCCAATCCTGTCACCGGCGTCTCGAGGTTCGGCCAGTTTGAGCCACTTTTCTACTGGTTTTGTACGATTCTGAGTTTGTTGGGACAATTTAACAGTCCATGCTTTTAACGGGTTTGAGTATCAGCAAATAGAGTATTAAATGCTTCACATGACCCACTTGTCAAGGTAAACAATTCAAATTGAAACAGTAAAAGGCACTTTAGTTAACGGTTATGTTAAAGGCCAGGTTATTTGCGTGCTTGATTTCTTTAAACTTCACTTTTAGTTTTTTTTTTTTCTTCCTTTGAAACTGCAATCACATCCTGCAGAGGGTAAGTTCGGCCATTTCTTTAGAAACGTCTTCAAAACACAGAGCGATTTTTGTTTGCACATGTGCATCAGCCCCAATATTTCTGAGGGCTGTTACTTGTCACTGTCCCGTTACTGAAATCATTCCTCACTGCTGTCGTCCATTTTCTCTTCTCCTCTGCGCATGTTGATGACGAAATGTCAAGCTGGAATGATGTAAGAGTCGTATTAATTTGTTGCGTTGTCACAAATTTGTATTACACAACCACACAAATAAAAGCGGACCAAACTGATTCTCTGTTCACACTGCCCCAAAGATTGTATTCTTTATTTCTTTTACTTTAAGTATTTCTATTTTTTTGTATTCTCGTACGTTTCTCATCGCTCACAGTGCAACACATTTAAAACTTTCATATTTAATCTACTAATTAGTATATTTACTATTTTCTTCCTTTCCCAATCATCTGCTTTCTTGTTCATCACAAGATCATCACATTTTGTATTTCTCTTGATCTTTATGTTATTTCTCTCTGTCGCTCATTCTTTTGTTTTCACTATAAGCTATTTAATTGTTTTTCTTTCTTTCTGTCCCTTACTTTTCCTGTTATATTTATTTAATATTTCTTTTAAATAAAAATTTATTTATTTATTTATTTGATTTTATTTCTTTTTTCTTTCATTTTTCTACATTATACGCTTTTTTTTCACTTTTTTATTTCTGTTTTTACTTATTGTTTTATTATGTTCCTTTTTTCTGTCCGCCTATTCTTTTGTTTTTGTTTTATTTGATTTGTTTTTCTTTCTTTCTTCCTTTTTCCATGGCTTTTCACCCTTTATGTATTTATTGCTTCTATATGTTATTTATAACTGGCATAGTTCTATAGTTTTTCTCTCCCTTTTTTTCTTTTTTTTCTTTCTCTTCTTTCTTTTACCACTTATATGTAATTAATGCGTCCATATTTCATTCCCTTAACATTGTATAATTTCTTTGTTTTTCTTTCTTTTACTAAAACAAATGTTAATCCTTTATTTCCCTACTCAAAAATATATTAGCAATTCAATAGTCGTCCCTTTCAATTAATGGACAGGGTGGAGGGTACAAAATCATATTTATGTATGACTGTAACCATATGGCAGATGCACTTGACAACTCTGTGTATGTTTTGTTGGTTAAGAAGTCCGAGAAAGACGACCTCCCCGAAACGAAAGACCGTAGAGTCTGTTCCAAAGAGCGTGGCTGCTGTTGAGTGGATCAATAGCTCCGGAGGAGGCACATGAAGATTAGGTCAGGAAGAACTGGCAGCTTTCACTCTAATGATGCATGTTTACGTAATTCCTGCCAGCTTATGAAAAATGGGCAGGGAAGGTTGCTTTTAATTGATGGAGGATGCTGCAACGCACCGGCAACTCCTGCTGTTGCCGGGGATTAGAACGACTCTGGCAGATGATCTGAACCAGGAGCCCTGTTATGACAGAAAAATAATAAATCAACAGACAAACCGACGGCACAGTGAGCTCTCCTTCTCCCAATCTGTCTCCCCCGCCCTGGCATCTACTGCTTCCCTGCCACATTAAAGAAGATGTAATTCTGTTTTACAATAACAAGTCCTTGCTTCTGGCTTTTTGTAAAATGAAAGCCCTGTGGATCTGAGGTCCAAAACACGGCGCACCATTCAGTCTATTCAGAGTGGCCTTGGCGCTGACTCTTTGGATGATTCGCCTACTCGCTGAGCTCCGGCGCTTTTGTGCTCCCTCATATTTGGAGTTGGCTCTGATATCCCCAATTACCCTGTTTACTAGGTAAGCCTGCTGCCACCCATTAATTGGTCTTATTTGCGGGGAACTTGTAATGGATTAAGCACAATAGCAGCGACAAATACATAAAGGATAATAGGACAGGTGGAGGAACGAATGGGGGTCGTTAGTTTGGCGAAAAAGGGGTACAGAGGAAAAGACGGGAATGTGGAATGTCACATGGACAAATGCGTCTGCTCCCATCTTCCTCCTCCTCCACCTCTAGCCAGCAGGCATAAAACCTATTAGCGCACCTAAGCCTGGCATCGCCTCATCTCGTTACCCAGGACTGATGCAATCGGAGTGCAATCCAGCTCCGCTCTGTGCCGTGGCCACTCTGTATCTCTCAGCCTCTCTCTCTCTCTCCCTCCCTCCTTCAGTCATTTTTCTTTTTTTTACGTTTATCTAAAGTTCACCTTGCTGCAGTAGCCCTGCTCGTTATGTCTCTGCACCTAGACAACTTGTTCTCTCTCTCTTTCAAAAGGATCAGGAATTCAAATTGAGAGCAAACATTGGATTTCAATGGCTTTCAAGAAAAGTTAGGAGTGCTAAATTCTCAGAGCCCAGACCTTGTGTTTTGTCAAACAAGCTGCCCGGCAAATGTGTCTGAATATAGGTCATTACATAAAGTTCATGTTCTGTGGTTCCCGCTGTAAAGGGCACAAGACAGGAACCAACCCTGGGCACAGCCTGTTCATTGGGAGGGACACTTACTCGCTCGCTCACTCACTCACAGTAAGAGACTTTAAAGACGTCTTCTCTCCTAGAGAAACCAGGTCTCTGGAGCTGAGAGGTGAAAATAAAATAGAACAAAATAGATTATAATAAACCTGGATGGAATGCTATACAATCAGATTAAATAAATTACAAAGGATTAGAATAAATAAGGCATGATTTTTTTTTTGCATGTCTTTCTTTTCTCAGATTCCTTTCTTCTTTCCTAAATTTCTTTCTTTCTTTTCTTTTTTTTAACTTTATTTTACTGTCCATTTCTTTATTTTTCATCATTTCTTCTCTTCTGCATATCTTTTACAGCTACATATTCTAGCTTTTGTTTTTCTATATCACAATTTTTATTTCTCTTTTTATTCTGTATTTATAACTCAGATTTACATTCTATTTTTTGCTTAGGTCTATAGGTCTTGTGTAGGTGTTTTTCTGTTTCCTAATTTACTTTTTCTTTTTTCCCAACCCAATAGTTACAGATAAAAACTGCTACCTGTTTATATTTGTATCTGTCTTTCATTCTTTCTTTTTCCTCTCTTCATTTCTTTATTATACTATCTTTATTTTTCTTCTTTCCCACTATATGTATAATGCATAAATTACACAGCTACGTTTTATTTTTCTTACTTTCTTTCTTTTTGTCTGTCCTTGTGTTTGTCTTTTTCTTGTCTCAGTTTCTTACATTTTTTTATTTAGTTTTTCTTTATTTTCATCTCGGATGTCTTTCATTTCTTTCTGTTATTTATCTAGCTCTCAGTTTTTTCTTTTTAAAACTATAAAATATCTTTATTTATTATCTATTTTTTTTATTTACCTTTCTTTCTTATTTCCTTTTTTCATTCACTTTCTTTTTTTCATTCTTTCCTGTCTGTCTGTCTGTTCTCCTTAATATATTGTTTTTCTCATAGTGTTTTATTTCCTTTCTTCTAACATGTAATTAAATAATATATGGTTAGTGTTGGATATATATGAAGATGCTATTATGATTTTATGGTTATTGTTTGTTAGTGGTATTGTTTTATTGCTCCTTACACCTTGCTTGTTCCTTACACCTTGCTTGCTTGTTATTTTGCATTTAAATAGTTTTAGCAGCACCAATACCACAAATAAAGAAAACTGAAGCTGGAATGAGACCATTGTAAGTAAGTCCATCTACGGTTGTGTGTTTAAGCTTCCAGTGATCCTGTCTGTAACAGCCACAAAGGAAGGGCACAAATCTGTTTACTGAGAACAACAATAAACAGTGAGTGAGAGGAGGAAAAAAATGGAAGAAGAATGCGTTAAATTTGCCTTGATATGGTGTGCACTTATAGAGGACCCATCTCTCAAAAACAGCTGATGAAAAAGTGGCCTGACCAAGATCTTTATGAGCACAATATTTCATGGCTGCAATTACAGTCAATGCTGCCTCTGTGTTTTCACAGCTTATATCAGCATGTCTGCTCTGGTTAGCTGTGAATGACCAGTACGTTTATGTTTCCTGATGCCTTTTAGGTCAGTGGGTATCCGGTCTTTGCCTTTGCTCTTCTGTGGTCCCTTGGTGGCTTGATAAATGCTATCCTATAGCCACGTATAAGCAGAAGAACCAGAACCAGAACCAGTGGATTGAATAGCAGTGGCACAATAATTGGTTATAGTGAAGAGCTCATGGCTGTCAACATGACCCTGTGACTGTGGCACCAAAATGACCTGCTAATATGGGGGTGCCACTGAAAAAATTAAGCCATTTACAGATAACAATAGAAAAAACCCAAACATATCATAGTTCCCAAGAGAAAATAGAAGTCGCAGAGCTCATCTTGTGCATCATAGATCTTCTCCACCTCTGTAAAGAACATGATTTGTATCCCAGCACACCGCCCATTAGATTGAGTCTCATCAACCGAAAGCCCCCAACAGCCAATGTTACAACCACAATCCTCTCTGTCTGGTGAAGCCTGTCAGAACAGCAACGGCTGTCTTGATCTCCACTATCAAAGGAAACCTCGTTACTCCTTCTACACGCCCGAGGGTGGTGAAGAGGCAAAACAGAAAAACTGTCAAACAAGAAGAGGCAGAAAAGCACAGAAAAGGAGCGCTTATGGAGATGGATGTGAAAATGAACACACTCACGGAAGGTGTAACCATATAAATGTTAGAAGGTCTCTCCTTGACCTTTCTCATTAAACTGGGGTGACACATGAAGTCTAAGAATCACCAATCAAATGTTTTTGGGCAGAAATCTGTGTTGTTAGTATGTCCAAAGAAGTACCATTACCTCAGGCATCAGAAGTTAGCTTTTATAACCCATTAATCCATCTACCTAAGTAAGTATCTGGCTCACTCTCCAGAAGGCAGGTTCAATGCAAAACCTTTGGTCCAATTTGCCCAGTCAGGCATGTAACCAGTAAGTTTTACCAGTGAGCGATTTAAAACTGTTAAAACCTTAATGTCTAAGAAGTTGTGGGTTAGAGTCTTGATCAACGGACCAAAAAGTTGTACACTCAGCAATCCATATTGACAGAAAAAAATACATGTAGATATTTCTGTAAATTTATTAAAAACGAAAAACTGAAATATCACATGGTCATAAGTATTTAGACCCTTTTTGCTGTGACACTCATATTCCCCTCACAAGCTGTCTATTTCTTCTTATCCTTATTGAGATGGTTCTACTTCATTGGAGTCCAGCTGTGTTTAATTGAACTGATTGATCTTGATAAGGAAAGGTACACACCTGTCTATATAAGACATCACAGCTCACAGTGAAGGTCAAAGCAAATGAGAATCATGAGGTTAAAGGAACTGCCCGAGAAGCTCAGAGACATAATTGTGGCATGGCACAGATCTGGCCAAGGTTACAAAAAAAGTTCTACAGTCGCCTCCATGAGCCTTAAATAGAAGAAGTTTTGGATGACCAGAACTCTTCCTAGACCTTGCCGTCCAGCCAAACTGAGCAATCATGGGAGAAAAGCCTTGATGAGACAGGTAAAGAAGAACTCAAAGATCAGTGTGGCTGAGCTCCAGAGACGCAGTAGGGAGATGGGAGAAAGGTTCACAGAGTCAACTATTACTGCAGCCCTCCACCTGTCGGGGCTTTATGGCTCTGGAGTGACTCAACAGAGCTGAAAGCCTGCAAAGAGTTTTCCAAAAAACACATGAAAGACTACCAGACTATGAGAAATAAAATTCTCTGGTCTGATGAGACGAAGATTGAACTTTTTGGCGTTAATTCTAAGTAGCATGTGTGGAGAAAACCAGGCACTGCACCATCACCTGCCCAATACAACCCCAACAGTGAAGCATGGTGGTGGCAGCATCATGCTATGGGGGTGTTTTTCAGCTGCAGGGACAGGACAACTGGTTGCAATTAAAGGAAAGATGAATGCGGCCAAGTACAAACAGATCCTGGAAGAAAATCTCTTTCAGAGTGCTCAGGACCTCAGACTGGGCTGAAGGTTTACTTTCCAACAAGACAATTACCCTAAGCACACAGCTAAAATAACAAAGGAGTGGCTTTGGAACAAAGCTATGACCCTTCTTGACTGGCTGAGCCAGGGCCCTGACCTAAACCCAGCCTAAATGGCTGTAAACCAACATTCACCATCCAACTGGAGAGAATCTGCAACCAAGAATGGCAGAGAATCTCCAAATCAACACGTGAAAAACCTGTTACATAATTCCCAAGAAGACTTATGGCTGTATTAGCTCAAAAGGGAACTTCTACTAAATACTGAGCAAAGAGTCTATATACTTATGACCATGTGATATTTCGTTTTTTAAAATAAATTTGCAAACATTTCTACATGTCTGTTTTTTTCTGTCAAGATGGGATGCTGAGTGTACAGTACATTAATGAGAAATAAAATAAACTTTTTAGATTTTAGCAAATGGCTGCAATGAAATTTCTGACTCAAGTCATGTTTCCTCCAACTCTATAGATCACCTTGGCAAAGAGCACCTTCCACACGTGGTCACGGGCCAGCCGGTGCCCACCCGGCAACTCTGGGCGCAAGGGTAGTAACAACCCTAGACGGGACGCACACACATCCACCCACAATGAGCCACTTTAGAGACACCAATTAGCCAAACACACATGTCCTTGGACTGTGGGAGGAAACAGTAAGTACCCAGAGTAAACCAACACAGAGAGGACATGCAGACTCCAAATAGAAAAGACCTAGTCCGCTCCACCCTGGGATTGAACCTGGGAACCTTCTTCCTGTAAGCAGTGGTGCTACCCACAGAGCCACCGTACTTCCCTGCAAACCTAACAATTGAAAAAAAAACTCTCACAACACGTACAGCTCACTTGTATTTCTATTTTATTTTAAATACATTCAAAAGTTAAAATATATCTTAATGTTTTCCTTTTCATGCATGTCAGTGGATATTGCTTTCTGTGAGATATATCAGTACAGTACTGCCTACCAAGTTTCAGTCCATTTGAATTCAAAGCTCTATCTCATGTGGATAATCGACGCTCGGTGTTTCTCTTTTAATCGTGCGATACGCCGCTGTGACTAATTTGCTCAGCTTGAAATCGGGTTCAGTGTTTCATCCCTCATACCAACACGACCAGTGATCCAGCCATGGTTGCACCTTTTTCGCTTCTGTAAACATGATGTGACAGAGAGATTTGTTGTGACACTTGAGCCACTGTTTTCTAAAAAAACACTTTAGGCTGCCTTGTTAGGATATTCCCTGCTAACTTTACAGACCAGGTCAAACAAAAGGTTACACAGGGATCAAATCAACACGTGGAAGCTGAGTTTTCTATAAAGAAATGAAGCTTCGACTCGCTTGGCTTCGTATTTGTGCTTTTTCTGAATGTTTGCTTGACGCTGATTGTTAACAAATAGTGTCACTGGTTTGTTTTGGCTTGATGAACGAATGGATAAGACCATTTTTTGCTTGTGAAGGGGATATATATATATATATATAAAATACATATTAAATAAATTGGCCTCAGCTACATTGTTCTGTTGGGTAACCTCCATGAACTTGCCCTGGTGTCCGTGCAATCCTTATTGTTGAATTTAACCAAAAATTATTTTCGTCTTTCACCATACAAGACAGGCCCCAGACCCACCAAGAGACTCTCCAGCACAAAGCAGATTTTGAAGCAAAATATATGAGTACCCTCTCAAGCAAGTGCTGACCTCCAAAACTGTTGCATTTTACTGAATCATATGAGGATAAACCCCATTCCCAAATTTTTCAGCACGTGCTACCTTTTATAATACAGATCAGCCTAGTGTTCATGGCCCAGAGGCTTAGATCATAAGTTCTTTGGATTCTACTTCAGCTGCTTGACAGTTCTTCACTTTCCCCTCTCTATCACCTCAAGGCATGAAGCAAGAACAATGAGGATGCCTTTGATAACAGGTGATCAAAAATGGCATTGCTATTCTGACAGCTTTCAAAGACTGAGTGTTTCGGTATGGAGCGGAAAGGGCTGGAACCCTGTACCCACAACGCTGTTTGGCTGATGAGACCCAATTTAAAGTCAAGTTTAGGTTGAGCCTTGCAAAGCCTGGAGCTTGCATTGTTTGTTAGAACAGAGACAAGAGGGTAAGATTAAATAAAGATATGCTTTCATTTGCACATAGCATAGCAGATGGTGTTATCTAGAGAAACTTGTATCGATGGCCTCCTATGTGGCGTCCTTTAGTCTCTCAGATACTTAAGTGTGTTTCTTCACTCCAGAGCTTCCACTGGTTTGCTGTTGGTGACTTTTACACCATTCCTGTCTACCCTTAAGATATGCATGATGGAAGGCTTGTCTGTTGTTGCTCAACCATGGAAATCCAATCTACAATGGCCCCAGTAAGTAGAGGCTTTATGGAAAATTGTTTTCTGACCTGAGTGGCAGGCAGCTTCCTGATAGGGCTGTTGTTGCTCCTAGACATCTTCCCAATACCTGCGCTCACATTTGTCACATTTGTACAGCATGTTTGACTGCAGAGACAGAGATGGATAGCTGTAAAACCAAGAGTGGACCTGTAGTAGACATGAGTTTATGCACTCCTGTTCCTTAGTCTGACCCACTTATCCAAATATCCAATGGCTTTTGGGTTCCTGCTCAGAAGAAAGCATGAAGCAGTTTTCAATAAGGCCAGGGGCGGCAAGGTGGGTATCACTGCCGACTCATAGCAAGTAAGTCCTGGGTTCAATTCCAGGGTGGAGCAGCCTGGGTTATTTCTGTGTGGAGTCTGTATGTCCTACCTGTGTCTGTGTGGGTTTACTCCGGGTACTCTAGGTTCCTTTTAACATCCCAAAGACATGTGTTAATTTACTACCTTAAATTGCCATTGACTTGAACGTAACTAGTCCTGATGGAACCTTGTGTATAGATATAACCTTGTATGTCGTGAAATGGCCACTGATGCTGAGAGTAATGTTAAATAAACCAAATAAAGAAACAAGCAAAAATAAGCCTGGCCTGGATTCAGAAGGGGTGGAGGAAGCTGGCAGGACTAAGATGCAAACCAAAAATCCAGGCATAGTCATCCAATAAAAGTCATACGTCGGATATTCTTGCTGTGAACTGTGTTTTTATACAGCTTGCTAGCAGACTTTCCATAAAACGTACAGGCAAGTCGTGGAAATGACGCGAGTTGTAAATGAGGTGAAACATTTGCAGCGGCTACAATAATAGCTGGAAACAAATTCTAACTTGATGAGCCAGTGGGTTGAAGCAGAAATAAGCCTGTAAAAATGTGGGTTTGGGAACTCTGGATGGGAACTCTGGGTTCCTAGAGAGGCCTGGGTATAAAGTGAAAGCAATGACTTCATTTCTTACTTCATGTGGTCTGGTAGAGTACTGTATGTAGGTCATTATCAATTTTGTATGGATGCTGTGGCCCCAAACATCAGCATTATAATTGCAACCACAAATGAGAAAAAGTTGAGACTGTATGGAAAATGGATATAAAAAACACAGTGTATATTTATTTTGAATTTCATTGCAGATATATTTTATGTTCATTTGTTAATAAATATTTAGCGAATTCGGACAGCACGGTAGCACCGCTGCCTCACAGCAAGCAGGTCCCAGGTTCAATCCCAGGGTGGAGCGGTCTGGGTCCTTTCTGTGTGGAGTCTGCATGACCTCCCCGTGTCTGTGTGGGTTTACTCCAAGTACTCTGGTTTCCTCCTACAGTCCAAATATATGCGTGTTAGATGTATTGGTGTTTCTAAAGTGGCACTTGTGTGATTGTGGCCTTGGCGCCCAGTCTAGGGTTGCTCCTGCCCATACACCCAGAGTTGGTGGGTACCAGGCTGACTCACGACCCCGTGTGGATTAAGCATAAGATAATAAATGAATTTAGTGATTTCAAACAGGTGATATTAACAGGTGATTATAATCCTTATTTGGTCCAAAAGCAGCATGTAGAAAATGCGTGTTCGTGATAAGCAAAGACGGCCAGAGGGTCCCCAGTTTGTCAACGAATTAGTGGGAAAAATATTGAAATCTGCAAAAATAATGTACCTCAAAGAAAGGTTTGCATATTCCTTTTCTTACAGTGCAAAATATCATAAAACTATTTAAGAAATCTGCAAGGATTTCAGTGAGAAAAGGCCAAGAGTGTAAGTTTAAACTAAATCTCCCGTGACCCATTCAGCAATAGCTAATATAACTACATGAGCAAGTGATTACTTTGGCAAACCTTTGTCAAGCTTGACAACAAAGTACATTCACCCACCCACTTATATCTTCAAAAAGAAAGTCCCATGTTAACAATGTCCAGCAGTGGCATCTATTTCTCTGGGCTCAGGGGCATATAAGATGGACCATCACCCAATGGGAACGTGTATTATATATAATAACTATATATAATAGTGTAACTATATATAATAGTTATCTTATTTTATTTTATTTTTAAAATATTTATGCCATGTGCTCTGGATCAAAAAAAAAAACATCCAGTACAAAAGCTAGAGTCATGGTATGGGGTTGTGTCAGTGCCCTTGGAAAAAGGTTGTGTTGGCAGCATTAATAAAGTTTAAAAAAAAAAAAACTAGGAACAACAAAACAATGCGAAACAAGCCTGATCAGTAAAATAACTGACTATTTTTAAATATTAGACTCAAATATGTACAATCCTTCCAGTCGTCTTTTGAGGAATATTGTTTTAAACATTTCAATCATTTTCTGAAATTAATGATAAACTGGATGTCCTCTGCCATATTTGCTCCTTAAAAATTGAATGGTGGATGCTGCTTTTGTACCAAATCATGATTAGAATCACCTATTGACCTCTCCTGTTTTTAAATCACATCATTATGAGGTATTTTTTACCTCATTACTAGTCCTAAATTGCCCCCGTCCCAACTTATTTTGGTATGTGTTGCAGGCCTGACATGTCGGAATGGATGTTATTAATAAAAATAACTAATAACTGTAATAACTATAAAATAACTGAACGTTGCCTTTCTAAAGTTTTATGAGCAAATCCAGGGAGCCAAAGCTTTGATAAAACCAATTCTAGGTAAGATATCTGAATGTCATCAAGCGCATGAAGGACTTTCCCATGTCAAGCTGTTTATCTAAGTGCACCAGCTCATCACAATCATCATTTTGATTAGTATTTCATAATTAATATCTCGTAATGAGAGCGTGTCAACACAAACAGCTGAACGGTAGATCTTGCACCCGGTCATCATCTGCATATCTCAGCTTGTAGTGTGAATTTAATTACAAACGCAACAAACAAATAAATAAAGAAATTAGTGACTCATAAAGGTGTGAACTCTACCTCAGGCATAAAATTGTATATGGTAATTTGCTTGTGTTCTTTATTATTAACAGGCAACACTATAATCTGAAAGGCAAGTCGATGAAAAAAGTTTGTGAACCCTTTTGGATTAACGTTTAGAAAACACAGTGTGATTTTTAAATGCATTCTACAAAAGCGAAGATGTTTGTCAGTTTTACAAGGTGTTTTTTTTGCAAGTACAGAAAGTTGCTGTTTAGTGAATTCATAACGTTCTGTGAAACAGGTAATTGTCCAAAATAATTACATAGGCATTTTATGCTACTGTATTGTAAATATAAATAGTTTTTCACAAGAAAACTGTATGAGAACCAAACATTATTATTATTATTCTTATTATTAAAGATACATTACTGAATTTATATATAGTGTTATGAACAACACCGAAGATCAGCAAGATGAAGCAGAGACTGTAAGTGTAAACCAGTTCATATAGTTATAGATTAAAAAGAATATACAGATAGGAGGGCAAGGCAGTACTATTCACAATAGGACAAGCGCATTCATTTAAAACATAATTTACATTTAGCAGACGCCCTTATCCAGAGCGACTTACAATTAATACATTCTAACAATCCAATCAATTGTGGGTTAAGGGCCTTGCTCAGGGGCCCAACCTTGGCAGAGGTGGGATTTGAACCATGAACTTTTTACTTTAACCACTAGGCCACCGTAGTTTCCCTACCTTGGTACAAGGCTTGGTACAAATAAGAAGCATAAGCCATCCACGCAAACACAAGTTTACACAAAAAAACCTTTAAAAACAAAAGAGTCTTTAGTTCAAACGAAAAGGTCAAGCAAGCACATGATTGGTCAGTTAGCCAGACTTCTGCTTGCAAACGTTAAACATACCCTAACCCTGTAAAAGTTTTCTGAGGACGAGTGTATGGATGATGTAACTCATGCCTCTTTTGAGGCATCTAATCACACAGCTCTCATGACGCACATGGATACACACTCCATCCTCAGCATGGGAATAGAGTTTATTTGTTTTCTGCATTCTGGCTTCTGAAGGCACACAGCTGACATCCAGTGACATCCTCATCTTTTCTCACACTGCATTCATCATTTCACATCTCACCTCATCCCTAGTCTACCAGCCTGCCATTTCGCCACACTTCCCGCTTGGGTTTCGGGTACAAGGTGGCATTTCACTCAAAACAGCTCCTCCAGCACAGCATATGGCTTGAAGAGCAATTGATTAAATGCATGTGTTTCTTTTCTTCGTTCTAGGCTCATTTTAGGCTCTGTACCATTCAGTCCACATTCCAATGCTCACCATTGGTCGTGGGCTTTGGGTAGTAACTGAAAGAATAAAGTTGCAGGTACAAGTAGCTGATCGTTTGCTCCTTCAGATCAAGACGGGTCAATTGAGGTGGTTTGAGATTCCCCAGTAGAGTTGTTCCAGGTACAGCTGCCATATTTGGGTTTTAAAACTGAACATACCCCAAAACACAAACTTCAAGGACATGCAAGATTGCAGGGAAAAAAATACCTGACCAGTGACTAATGGAACATGGGCATCGTCCAAATCTGCACACTACAGTGTCAAGCAGTGTCTGACATTAGTTTACCAGCAATGGGATAATTTAACTTGTTGACTTGTGACATTACATATTTCCAAATATTAACACCCTTCCACACACTCACACCTGAAAAGTGATGTATTATGTATTACCTGTATTATGGTGATTTGTATTAAACTCAAGTCAAGCAAATGAATAAACATAATGTATTGTTACATGGAAGTGAGCTGGATAACAGAAA
Source organism: Parotocinclus spilosoma (assembly GCA_033117975.1). NCBI lineage: Eukaryota > Metazoa > Chordata > Actinopteri > Siluriformes > Loricariidae > Parotocinclus > Parotocinclus spilosoma. The sequence continues at coordinate 4,466,914 of JAVSBV010000017.1, read as the reverse complement.
CTGAAATAATTAAAAAAAAACATGTAGTTCTTTTGACAAATGTTCATATGCACTGTTATCATCCGCCACTGCCAGTCCTTTTGCCTTAATAGCCTCTAATAATCTAATACGTTCTGACAAGCTGACACCTCACTTCTGGAAACTTATGCTTATGCTAGGTTTGATGGCTTATGGGTTACAACCACTTTCTTTAAATCCCACCAAAGATTTTCTATAGGATTTAAATCTGCAGGCAGACACTCTGAAACATTCCAGTTTAGCCAAACTGGTTGACTTGGAAGTCTTCAGTCTTCACCAGTTACTGCAAGACACCTTGAACACAACGTAATATGTAACATATAATACAAAATCTGACACGTTTTCACCTTTCACTCATTGCTTTTAAATAGACTCTGGTAATAATATAAAGCAAGTCAAAGATACACATATTTGATTCCTTCATCTTGTGGGACGCATTTTTTCCCCCTCTGTGAAAAGAATGACCAAAAATGGTGGTTTTGCAGTTGATTTGATCGCCATGTTTGCACTATTATCACTCATATTGAAGAAAAGCAAGGAATTGCTAATTAATATCCATTGGCGCCCCAAATAGAAGTCATGTCTGAATGCATTCAAAACCATGGCACTAAAAAATGGAGGGCGGAAAAGCACATGAATTGGTGTGAAGCCTCTGCCAAAGTCTCTTCAAATCCACATCCATTAGGCTCCCTGAAAGAACTGTGTGAGGGTTTTGTCTGGGGAAGAGGGAAAAAAAAGGAAACCTTGCAGGCTGCCGCACACGGCCACTCCATATGCACGCCGTTCCGATGAAAGCTTCGATTTGAGCCACTTACAAATCAAATGCGGAGAGCTTCATCTAAGGGAAGGCCAGCCAGCATCCGTGAATCCAAATTGCTTTAAGAGGAAGGCAGCATCTGGTCTATTGAAATCAACTTAATGTGCATTTGCCAAAAAGAGACCGTCTGGCAAAATAGTGCTTTTTTATTTTTTTTTTTCTTGTGACCCCCCCATCACCATCACTCTTATTTTCTCCCTCCTAGTTCTTAGTCTTTCAAGGCTTTGAAAATAATAGACAAGGCTAGAAAAAATAGATTAAAAGCAGCTTGATGTCAAAAGATGACACGTTTATGTTAGGGCAATATGGAGAGAAGTAAGGAAAATAAACATTAAGATCTAGCTAGAGATCTGCCTGATTTGTGTAATGATAACATAACCTGTATTCATGTTTAAGGTCAAGTTGTAACACAGGTTCCTCTTTAAAATGCCTTATGCATTATGCCTGTATGCTGTAGTAGTTGGAAATGTTGATACCACAAAGCTGTAGTTACTCACTCACTTTCAATATGTACTTCTAATCTAATCTCAGGGTATCTGCACTAACTGGCAACACAAGCCAAAATACCCCATCCTAGACAGAGGATCAGTCCATCGCAGTGCACACACACCCTCAAGTCGATTATACTGGGATGTGCTTGAGATGCCAGTCAACCAAAAGCATGTCTTTGGACTGTGAAAGGAACCGGAGAAAGCTCTCAGACACCCAAGGAGAACATACAAAATTACAAACTCCACCCAGGCAGCAGCTGAATCTTTCAGACAACAGCACTGCCCACTGTGCCAACCCCATAGTAAACATTTAGTGGATTTAGTTGACTATCTAACCCATGAAAAATGATCATAATACAATTTTAAAAAGCTCAAAGCACAGGTGCAGGTACAGGCAGTACAAATACAGAACGTGAGCAAGCATTGAAGGCCAAACCAGGACCTGTAGGAACAAAAACATATGAGTACATAATTAATAAAATCATTATGATGACTAATTGGATATTTGTCTAGGAATTGCTAAATGATTTCTTTATTGTTTGTAATAGTTTAAACATTTTCATTATTATATCATTTAAATAAATACAAGTGTTGGTAAATACACTTTTGTACTGTATTTCTGTTCCATGCAACTTCTATATGCAGGTAGTTCCCATTCCAACAAATCCATTGTCCAAGTTGAGAGTATTGTAAACCAAGAAATGTAACATACACTGTGTATATAACAGAGTACTCTACCCGAAAACATGCTTAAAGCACTCATGTCAAGCTATAGTTGGGCAAACTCATTAAGATAAAGTTTATTACTAAGCTAACCATCTCTAAACAGCTACAGCTACACTAATATTAGTAGATTAACTGACTAACTATTTGATGTTAAGTAGACAGCCAAGCTCAATAATACCCCAGAAACAGTATGACCTACAACCTATAAAAACTGGGGCTGTGATAGCCTAGCGGTTAGGTACTGGCCTCTGGACCAGGGTTCAAATCCCACCTCTGCCAGGCTTCCACAGTTGGGTCCCTGAGCAAGGCCCTTAACCCACAATTGCTTGGATTGTAATATTGTATAAGTTGTAAGTCACTCTGGATAAGAGCGTCTGCTAAATGTAATTGTAATATAAAATATACTAGCTTAATAAGCCAGTTCAACTTCCAGGATAATTGTGAGGGTTGAGAGGAAACCAGGTATTAATAGGAGCCAAAATACGAGAACACTCACACGATTACATGGCTGTCTCATCATGCCTTGCTGAATAACACAGTGACCACCATAGTGTTAAATAAAGACTCAATCCCAACCTGTTCTAGAACACTGTTCCAGGGGTACTTGCTTTGCAAGCTCAAGACATAGAGCAATCACGTTTTTGTGTGTTTTTCCTATAATGTATTTCATACTACACTACTCATCTTCCAATTCAAATAAATACATGTAGATGTCAACACATACGACTCAGTGGTGAGCCAGTCTGACCTCGCAGACAGTGCAGAACACAGCCTGACGCCAGTTTCTCTTGGCTGTGTGTGGGCAAAGCGTGTCCAGCCAACCTGTCCAACAAAAGCTGCATGTGTTTGGCTTGGAAGGCTGCAATACGAGCAGTGCATTACCCCATACAAGTTGTAGCCATTCAGAAAAACCAGTTGGACCTGCCTGTCTCAGATGTGAGTAAAGCTGGACGTCAGCTTTTGACGATGTGACATCTGTATGGTTATTTGACGTGGTACTTAGCAATGATTCTACTTAGCATTATGCAGAAGTGACAAAGGCACAAGTGCTTTACTTAAGCAAAAATACTACTAATCTGGGGTCTGAGGAAGTTGAAAAATGATACATTGTTTACACAAGTACTATAAAGGTATATGGTTGTAAATGTATTTTTAAAGCCTTTCTAACTCAGTCTTTTAATACTTCTCTGTCACGCTAACGCTACAGGGTGAAGGACATGTCGCTCGGTGCCAAAACCATTGTTGAGGTTTCTGTTAGGGTTCCTACCTTCCCCCGGTGCGTTCAGCCGTCCTCACCGGTCGCCATTACAGAGCCATCGGTGGGACGGC
>JAVSBV010000017.1:4438454-4463433 GCA_033117975.1 Parotocinclus spilosoma | reverse complement strand
TAATTGCAAAGTTGACATTACATTTAATTTGACTTAAAATTATTTGGTATTGCAAGTCATTATTTACAACCTAATATCAATAAAAGTGCACTGGTTTTGTTTGTCTAGCTAAAACCTGGTACACCTGTTTTGCCTGGGGGAAATAATTGGCCAAATATTCGTAAATGGAAAATAATTTGTAATCAAATGCACTTTTTGCAGACATCCCAGTTCTCGTTCCAAATGCATATGTATGAAGAAGCCATTTTTTGACTTAATTGGTGTCTGTAGCGTAGTGGCATTTTAACACTGCAGCAGCTGCCGAAGGCTTTCCCCTTCCAATTAGCGCCAAAGGTGTTCGGCATGCCACACTATATATATTTTGTTTTTGCCAATTTTATGCCACCAATGGTCTTAAAACCCTGTTCCCAGACTGAAAGATAATGTTGACTGAATATACTGTTTATTTACATATGTCTACATGCATTACTACATCAACATATACATCTCTGATAATTATATCTCCAAGCATGTCCTTCCTGGAAGGGATGTCAGGTCCCTTCCACAATTGTTGGTACCCCAAGTAACGATTTGAAAAATAAGTTTATACGAATACGAATTTCACTGTTTTGTGAATTTATTTGATGTATTGTTTAATGTCACAGTAAAAAGGGATCAAACTTAAATAGATTATTTTTCTGATACAAAACTCCTTACCAAAAATACTTTATATGACCTTAGAACATGATTCCCAGTATCCACAAGTGTGGCCCTTATTTTGGGGACTGTGGTGGCTTAGCAGGTAGTGGACTATGGACCATAAGGGGCAGGGTTCAAATCTCACGTCTGCCAAGCTGCCACTCTTGGGTCCTTGAGTGTAACTCACAGTTGCTTGGATTGTAGGGTTGTTTCTGTTGTAATTTTCTCTGGATAAGGGTTTTTGTTAAATGGCTTAAAATGTAATGTAGCATTTAGAAAACTTGAAAAAAAAAACTAGCTTTTTACAAAGGCTTCATTTAGGCAGCAAGGAAAGTCACCCAAATCCGATTTCCTCACCAAATCTGATCTTTTGAAGGTGATGTATATTAGTCATTAGTCTCCATAGTCAAAGCTCCTAAACTGATATGGTTGTGCAAAAGTGCAATGCTTTTAAGTGATTCTGCTCTTCCCAGAGGTAAACAGGCAAATGGAGTGAAGAGTATCAGGCACTTCTTTAATGGCCATGTTAAAAAGGACATGTTATTTAGCCCTTTCTTGGCTTTGTGGGCACTTTTTAAGCTTTTATTTTCCTCTGACACTGCAGCCATGTCCTCCTGCGGCAGCATTTGGCCATTTCTTTTAGAGTTTCCTCAAACATTGAATTTTTATGTTATGCGCCTTCTAATTTTGTTTGCTCAGAGACAGCACAAATATTTATGAGGTCTGTTATTTCATTACCCTGCCACTGAAAACCTCCTTCACTTCTGTCATCCAATTTCTTTTCTCTTCAGCAAGCTTTTACGATGAATGTGAAGTTGGAATGACGTAAAACTCACATTAATTCTGATCTAATTGTTCAGACTAATATTCAATTTAATACCACATATGAAACTGGCCCAAATCGGAAACTGAAAACGTTCGGTCCAAGTGTGTTTTTTTTTTTTATTCACACTTCCCCAAAGATCACACGTCTGTGTCTGTGTGAGGGGCTCTGGCAAAAAATTCAACATTTACTTGATGGTTTATTTACAAACTAAAGACTTTTACAAAACTGAAATTAATTGTAGAATCATATGAAAATGCACCAAGTTATGTCTCTTTAAATGTTGGTGATTTGCATAATATTGTTGGATTGGCTTTTTGGATTAAACTGATTCAGTCAGAATGCTTAACTTGAAAACTGAAAGGTTAGTTTTAAGGGACGGCTTTTAGCACTTTTTTTTAGCACAAATAGCGAACTGGGTCAATTTTCTGTGATTGTTATTGGTCTTGGGCTTTTTTTCTGAATTGATTCGTCTTAAAAACATGGTTTAAAAGCAACCTTTTATTCAGATTATCTCATATCTAATTTTTTGGGAATTAAAAGTTAAGTATCTTATTTATTGATTAAATGAATGGACTTCTCCAGGGGCTTCTCGTTGGGGGAGGTGTTGTGTTGAGTGTCTGGTTGAGGTTGAAGAGAATCTGTGTTTTTTTTAAAAGGGAGATTTTTGGAAAAACAAATTCTGGAGGTCCCACTTTTGAAAGGGTATTGATTTTTTGCTTTCACTGGCCGTGTGCCTGCCCTGGGGAGAAGTGCCTGCTTTTGCCAGAGCCCCTCAAATATGACAGAAAAGGGATTGCAAATATTCCACCTTCCAGGCAAGTTTGTCACAGTTCCAATTGACTGGAACTTCTTAAAAATGACCTTAAGTCCCAATATGAGCATTTAAAACGAGTAGCTATTTTTACAAAAATTAGCTGACTGGTAAATCCTAGTACATAACTTTCTGTTATTTGAATTTTGTGTTCTCTTGTGTTTCCAAACTTACAAAATCCAAGCCCCCTATGCCCCCAGTGGAACAGAAAGTTGTGGATTGCTGTTTAAAAGTTAATAGACACTCTGATCAACTTTTCCTTTGTTACATATTGCTTCGAAGACTTTCTAGGGGTGCCAATACTGGTAAAAAAATACCAAAAAATGTCTTCCAGTCTACATTCACTTCAATTTTTGGTTTGGATTTTTCTCAGTATGAAATTTACCAAAAGGTGAATTTCCTAGAGCTCTTTTACTCATCCTTTCTAAGGTTGTCGATATTAGTTTTGTCAGCAAGTAAAAAAGAAGTAGACTCTGGGTGACCTAAACAATCTAATTTACACACCACATTTTACGCACATGCAGAGAGCCAGCAAAACAATCTTCCCTGAGAAAAGTGTACTTTTTCTAAGCACCTCAAATGAAAAGTATTTTTAGTTCAGACACCTAAACCCATTGTGATTAATGTACACTATGTACCCAAAATCTGTGAACATCCAAAAGTAATGCCCAAAGCCATTTCTATTTTAGTTTGGAGTTTGTCCCACTTTGCTGCTACAACAGCCTTTTCTCTTCTAAAAAGCCTTTTAGAACATGAATTTGAGGCCTTTGGAAAATAAGTGCTGGCTCACAGCTGGATTCCAATTCATCTCAGAGGTGTCTTATGGAGGTAAGATCCGGGCTCTGGAGAAACCAGCCAAGTTTTCCATCAAAGTAGATCCATAAAACCCATCTCTTTATGTTATAGGAGTGCATTTGTAATTATTTTCATCCATTTATACCTATTAGGTTGTTAAAAAAAACAAAGCTGTTGTTTTATCTTGGTTTGCAGCTTGGTTTCCATATTGAGGGGACTCTGGTGAGCGCTCAGTCCATCACTGAGCTGAGCTGAGGTTGTTGCTGGTGAATAGGTCACCCCTCCCTCAGGCACACTCCGTTGTCTGGGTTATGCCTGACCAAAGTTGAGATGTTGTAGAGGTAAAAAAAATGAGACAGTATTATCACGATGACAGTCACTAAGATAATCAGTAGCTAAAACCGAGACAAGATTCCATTCCTGCATGCTTTATATCAGCGTGTTTATATGCGCTTTGGCAGTAATCCAATCAGTGAATGTACATGCATTTGAGTAATCAGATAATGCAGAAGCGCTGGTTTTACATGAATCAGTCTATAATTAGAGTCTTACAGAAAGATGTGACATAAACATAAACTTCAGCCTTTATTAACTAAATAACTCATACCTTAATTTTCAGATGAATAAAATGAGTTTCAGAGTTACCCCAAGTGTTTGGTAGCCATGTTGCTAGTGCTTTGCTTAATGCCAAAGTTGCGAGATCCTCACAAAAGAAATAAGCAATAAGCATATAGAAACAAGCTCAAAAGAAACAAAGTTTTTTTTTCTGCTAGATAAGAAATGACAAAACCTATATGAATTGGAGTATGGGAATACAAGCACTGATAAATCTAATTACAGAGCAAAATACAGCTCTCTTTATCGGATTTCTTAATTTGATTACTAGATCGGAGTATGGTGTTTAGATGACAACTTTAATAATCATATAACTGCCGAAATCTGATTATGACTAGATTATTACATGCATATAAACATGCTCGGTCATTCCTTAAAATGGGGGAAAGACCCCCTTGGGGCAGGGAGCTATTGCGACATTAAAGATACATAATGCACATCACTTGTAAGAATTCCACTGTAAAGGTGATTTCTCACTTTATATTGTTTTGTTCAATTAGAGGTTGCGGTTTTGTGGGAATTGCTATCTTTAAAATATGCACGTGTATCAGATGGGGTGGCAAAAGGGGGGTGGGGGGATGCGGTGAAGTATAACAAAATCTACAAAAGGGAGCCTTGCAGAAAGCATTTGGTAAATATTGCTTTATATTATGAGCTTGTTAGGAATGATGGGGAAATGGTCTAAAAGGGTTTTGAAAGGGTGTGCGTATACTTTTGGACAGCAAGAGTGGAGAGAATGGTGGATTGGGAGGGAGGTAGAGTGGATTCTCCCGATGCCAAGCTCACATCTGCTCATTACGGAAGAGTTATTTCCATATTCTCAATAACTCTGTCAAAGCCGATCCGGTCTCCTCCATCGCACGGGGAACGTTTCGGGGGATAATAGAGCCGAATTTGACACAATCAGAACTAACGCCACCGTCTTATCGAATGGATTTAATCAGAGTGGCGCACTGCCTAATTCAAAATAAGGGCCAATTTTGTGGCCACGCTGCAACACAAAGCTATTTAATAACAGTGTGTGAACCAGTGACAAAAAGGAGAATGATTAATGGAGCGTAACATAAATAATTACTTATTTCATTAATTACACTCCAGCTATTTTATCTATAGTTCTTAATTATTGATGCAAAATCGGAACGGTGGTGAAATTAATTTGTGGACATGAGCTGGACACTGCATAACGATTTGATCTTCATGCATTATGTTTTCCTCAATAGGGAACATTTAACACTTTACTTAAGGGTGTTGCAAATACGGTTACACACCTGCATTAGCTCTTCATGACAACATAGAGGCTGAAGATTTATATTACTGAGCATCAGCTGTATTGCTCTTTCTCTGGTTCACATGACAACCACATTTAAGTCCAGGTATACCTTAATGGGGTTTCAGTTACTTTTACGGTTACTACATAAATACTAAAATATTTAGGTAGTATCATGGTTAAGCATAAATGACTTCCTGATTGATAGAGGGTGTAAATGTCAGTATTCCAAGCTGCTTATGCTGTAGTGCACTACATATGTAGTAGAGAGCCTTTTTAGTTTCAGCCCTGTTGTTTGTTACACAAGGCAAGGCAGATTTATTTGTATAGCACCATTCATACACGAGGCAATTCAAAGTGCTTTACAGAATTAAAAAATAATCATAATAAAATTAAATTAAAAAAACTAAATAAAAGCAAAGTTAAAAGTACAATTAAAACACAGTTGAAAACATTAAACAGGAAACAGTTTAAAATATTAAAAGGCAGAATGCAGGTAAAAACACAATCAGGTATCACATGCACAGCTACAGAGAAGAGTTTTTAACCTGTTATAACCTTGTTATAGTAGAGGCCAGTCTAACATCAGGGAGACTATTCCAGATTTTAGCTCCATAAAACTAAAACGCTGCTTCACCATGTTTAGTCCTGACTTTGGCCACCAGTAGAAGACCTCTGCCTGATGTTTTCATGGTTGATGGTTCATATGGGACCAACAGGTCAGAGATGTACTTTGGTTTTAGGCCATGGAGAGACTTCTATACCAGTAGAGCTATTTTGAAGTCTATTTTTTGAGCCATAGGATGCCAGTGTAGAGACCTGAGTACAGGACTAATATGGTCGTACTACCTGGTTTTAGTCAGGAGTCGAGCAGCAGCGCTCTGGATGTACTGCAGCTGTCTTATAGCTCGTTCAGTAAATCCAGTCAGGCACAGGCATGCGCCGATTACCAACCGCATTACATTCTGTGCAATAGGACATTTACCAAATGATGATTAGACAAATTGTTTTAACTTTTTATGCTACTTTAACAAGTATAAAGAGTATAGGTACGTGACAAGCTAGATTTAGTTTGGAATAATAAAAGAACTCATTCAAAGTGATATAATAATATGATGCCATATCGGAAAGTGCAAGAATAAACAATAAAAACAGGTAGTTGTTAGAATTACTTAGTCAAATATAGTGATTAGAATGCATTACAGTATTATATACTGTCTTATATGTCGGACAGGTCTTTACAGTGGCCGCGCTGTTTTGGACCTGCCTACTGACCCAACGTCTGGCATTAAAAGGCAGATTATTATTTCCTACTAGAAATCATTACAATTTTTAAAACATCGGGCAATAAAACGAAGCTACATAGCTGAGATGGACGTTAAACGGTGCGCACCTGTAAATAAACCTTATTTGCTTGCAACTCATCTATATATCTGGAAGAGGTAACCTACCTGCTACCTGTCCCTCTTTACCCTGGCTTTAAACTTTTGATGAGACACCAAAAAGAAATTCTCTCTGATCTCCATGTTCTGTTTACATTAAACACACCACCACTGACACTACTGTATATATTCATAGGCCTTAATATAAGATGAGATATGATAATAAGATATAAGCCCATTGGTTTGAAGGTCCTGCTGACAACTTAAAAAAGTTTGAATAATCCTAATATAAAGTAATAAATATGGCACAATGGGGCAATCTAAATATTTTAGCAGAACTTGCTGGAGACACACCACCTAAAAGCATTTACCTTATAAATCTGGTATTCCTGGAAAGAGGTCAAAGGTGTCTAATATGATCTATGGCTTTCTTATGCTTTACTGCCTTTCTGTCCAGGCTGCATCAGATATGAGAAAACAAATGAGACAAATAAACAAATTCCATGGCTGCAGAGCTCATTAACCTTGACAAAGCCATATAATCTGAACGCTTATCCTTGCTTAGCATTTTCCATGATTGCGTTATTGAAGTCGTTTACGAATAGGCAGCCTATTTCGGATTCACACAGAGAAAGCGTCGGCTTCTTATCTGACCTCATAACGACTCCAGGTTATTGTCTTTGTCTGCTACTCGATTACCTGCTGACAAACTGTAATTAATTGGATATTTAAAGATGTTACAATGCAGGGGACTCTATGTTCCTGCCGCGGCCCAGTCATTAAGAAGCGGTTATTGTGTTTGGTTTGTTTTAATTAGCAGGCTATTGAGGGTATGGAAACTGGCTGGAGATTTCTTCTTTAATTCCAGGTTCCAATAGCTGATAAATACTAATAAAAGAAAAGAAAAAGTAAAGGGTGTGTGTGTGTGTGTGTGTGTGTGTTTGTGTGTGTGTGTGAGGCTTGAGCATCCATCACCGCTTGGCTGTGCTCTCTCGGATGACGACGGTCCCAAGAGATAACGGGAGGTGAACAAAGACATCGCTGGCTGCTGATTGGCTCGTTTAATCTCTGTCAGCGACTGAGTCGCGGGGTGCAAACAAACTGCTTTCTATTCGGAATCAATCATGCACACATACATTCCCAACCTGTAAATTAAAAACTAGATTTATTCTGTAAATAAACCCCACTTCGGCACATTACTTCAAACAGTATCTCTGTGCTTTGTGAGGAAAAAAAACTTTTTGCCCTTTCATTGCCCAGATTCAAAGGAAAAACAGTGGCAGATTCAAAGCAAAAAAACACTCCCTCCCGTTTGGATGCCAAGTGCAATTAACAGCCCGAGAGCGGCGCCTGCCAAAACCAGAGACACAGAGTTGTTTATTTAATATGCATTATTCCTACAGCAGAAAAGAGGCAAGTCTGTTTAGAGGGAAAATGCAGAAACTGTCAGAGCCAAGCAAACATCAAGCATGTCGACAGGTACATCCATAGATACGATTTATTTGAAGGGTACGCTTCACTACACTGGCGCCTCATGAAAAATTAATAATCAATAAATAAAACATTACTACAGCAACACCAATGCACTTTGTAACTGATTTTTTCACATCATGGTCCCATAGTATGGATGTATATTTGGGTCCAAAACTCTACCATTACTAAAAATGCTTGTTTGGATCTTTATGAAGAAAGATCCATACTCAGTGCACTTACACATTGCAAGCTTTGCCTGGTTTGACATGCTAAGATCCATAGTCAGAATGGCTTCTTTATATAAGATTCTGCCTGAAAATGTTCTCATTAGTGTGTCTGTGAAAAAAGAAAGACAAAGTAATAAGAAAATACAAAAGAAATAAAAGGAGAGTAGATTGATCTCTAAACAGTGAAAGGAGACAAATTTAACAAGTTGGGGGGACAGAAAAAAACTGCTGGAAAGCTAGAACCCAGACTCAAATCTCGTCTTATAGCTAAACAAGCTCAGCTACAATCACTGTCTCCTCTCATATGTGCTCTCTTATAAGAGGTACACACTTTTGGTTATAATGTATACAGTAAATAAATATTAGGGACGTTCATTAGGGACGTTCATGTTTTCACCTCAAGTGCTCCCAGAGGGTGAAACCATTATCAATCTGCATATGGATTCAATCTAGCCACCTATCATAACAGTAATCAACTCTTGACTCAAATTTGATTTCTCTTGAGTTTTGGCATCTGTAAGCTGAGTTTGGGCACCTTGGCATAACCAAACGATGAACTAAAATATACTGAATCTAAAATGACTGTTGCAGTATTGTATTATGGGCTGCACTTAATATCATCTTGATCGCAAGCTTAAGTAATCTCGAGGAGCCACAAAGGAGGGATCTAATCCTGCAATCCTCCAATCTACAAGCTCTTATCTGCCCAACCATAAGGCCTCAGAAACTCAAGTACAGCATCCCTGCCACCCTCAAGACAATTTAAGGACCATATGCTCCCTGTTGCCTGCAATTTCCTACTTATTCCAAACCTACAACCTCCTACTGCTAACTTAAGACCTCTGTTGCTCACTTAGTGCATCCCTCCCATGTGTCTTACAGGCTTTACTCAAGGCATCTTATGGGTCACAAACATCAACACCTGAATCATTTGTCCCAAAAACTTTGTCTACCCCCAGGTCCTCACTTCAACCATGGCATGCTAAGTCAATTGACTTCTATTCTATTCTATTCTATTCTATTTTTAAGGTCTAGTTCTGGGCCAACCCTAAGGCACACTCACTGCAACACTGATCTTCACAAAGTTCTACTTAAGCCATCACAAGGAAGTGATAGGGTGCTTGATTTGAAGGATACTGGACTTCTTTTTTGGTTCATAAAGACGTTCCCCTTCTCATCTGAAAGGCCTAGGCACAATATGGAAGAGCCAGATCCTAATATAAAAATGTACACGTTTATATTTCGGGAAGAGAAGACAAAGTTTGAAGGGATGCCATATATGTCCAATTTGAATGACTATTGTTGACCAGGGCCACTAGAGGTTAAATACCTGGGACTCCCTATCTGCTTCTAGAACTAAAGAAACCTTTCGGAATGAAAAGTGAAACAACTTCAAGAAAACAAAAGAGTCCAGTTCCCTTCAGTTCAATCACTCAAGACCACCATGACCTACGCAGACATTTATAGTTTTCTATTATTATCTGTCTGGTATTATTTCTGAGGCTACTATTTGTGCCATACTACGGCCTACATGCTGCAACTCCAGGCAACCTTGGATACACAGGCGTGTGCTTATGCAATTCTAAAACAGACTATAGCTGTGGTTCCAGTACTTTTGAAGTTCTCAGGTCCCTGCACTTCTCTTAAGCTGATCGGAAGCTCTTTTTGCCAGCATTGAAATGATTTATTGAACAATGAGTAAAGGTGTCTGACAAATTTCTAAATGTAAGCGTTGGTGAAATCGGTAGTGTAACAGACAAAATTGTCTTTATGTGTGCTAGAATAAAGAGGCAGGGTTTCACTAAATAAACGAGAATTTCATCCTATTTAGTTTGGAGTTTGAGGCACAGCTTTTGGCCTTGTGCTTTCTTAGCAAATATCTGCACTGAAGTGTCAAAATCTGAATTAGCATGAAGAAGGAACTATTATGTGGTCAGAAGCCATCAGAGTAGGAGCTGGAGTATTTGCTTTGGGACATAACTCACAGTGTAAAAACAATACCAAGAGTTGTGTGACGGTAGTGTTCAGTTGAGCTGAATGAGCATTTCCAGTCTATCTTCTTCAACACGGGTTTCCTGCCTTAGCCTTTTTAGCCTCTCCCCTCCATTGAAATGCGGACATTGATTTATTGGAGGGTTTTGCTGTCGAAGTTCATTGGTGGATAGGCTACTAATGAGGGGAGCAGTGCCCTGAGCGCATCGAGAGCTTTGTACGGATCTACAGGATGAAATCATATTCAGTTGTCAATCTTGTGCTTTATTAATAAATCCCGCCGGAGATGGTTTATTATTATAGCTCCTCCAGCACGACCACCCGCCACTCCTCTAGCTGGCTTTCTTTCTCTTCCTGTCTCTGTCTGCCTCATGCTCGCACTCCCATTCTCTCCAGAGGAAAGGGGAAGCAATCAGAAGCATGTTATTAGAGCTGGGGGCTAAAGTGAAGGAGTGGGGCTCCAGCACCTCTATAGTAATTTTTCTCATTACATCCAGAGCGAAAACACAGAGACAGAGCGAAGCGCAGCAGGACGTCTAGGGAACAGAAGAATAAAAACCACCTGGAGGACGTTCCCGTGCCACAGAGCCCCAGTATGAATGCTCGAGGTGCCCGCGGCACACGTTTCAAATCCAGCCGAGATTGCTTAAGTGCTTGGAAACATGTCAAGATACGTTATCGATTTTTAGTGGCCTAGATTTTCTGATGTTGGGACAATACACCATTTGAGTCATCCAAATAGTTACAAAGTCCTTCCTTGAAAAGAAATATCTGAAAGAGAAGCAAAGAGTGTTTTGTGCTTCAGTGACCTTAAGGGACACGACTCTTAGAACCCTATAAAAGAAATGTGGAAATGTGGCTTAATATTAGCTACAGTCCGGTATTGCTAATGTATTCATAACACTGCTAAAATCCTGCAAAGATCACAAAGCGTGCTTGTTTTGGGTACTGATATTGCTGGTCATTAGCATGACATGCTGTTCTAAACTTATTTATGTTGCTAAATGGTCTCACAGACTTGCAAGCTAGCCGGTGAGTTACTGAGTATGCTAAAGTAATGCTAACATTAATGTTGCCCTAATTGTAACTCTAATTTACCCATGACAGTAGGTTACATTTTAGAAAGTGGTTTTGCAAACCCTTTTTAAATAATCAGTGATATTAGTTCTGTGTGGAAATGACAAATAGCAGCACAAGCTGGAAGCTAAGAGTCAGCGAAGACTAGCTCTAAAATCTAGCCTTAGACTTTGCCTTAGCAAACTCATTATCTTAACAAAACATTATTTAAAATGGTAGCTATAATCTTATAGTGTTTCAAATCTAACCGAATTAGCAGCATAATTAACCTAGAAGCTGGCTAACACATTGCTATATGCTTATTAGGCTTTAATTACGTACATTCTGTTAATAAATAACAAAATAATTACACATATCAGAAGCTAACACTGAGTATATGAGATGCTAGCCTTAACCATAGGTAACATTACTCTAGCACTAACCAAATTTCTTAGCTATACATGCATGCTAGCTTTTAACATACCCTTATTCCAACTCTAACCCAATTTATTAACAAAACATGGCTGCTATAGACTTAATAGAATGTAATCAGTTTTCTTCTGTTGATAAATAACAAAAGATTAACAAGCCAGACTTTTACGTAGTAACTTTTTTACTTTTTACTTAGTATATGCACATGCTAGCCTTAGACTTAGCCTTACTCCAACTCCCACCCAATTTCTTAACAAAACACTATTAAAATATGGTTGCTATAAATATATTTTATTTATTTATTATATTTTATTATAAAAATATTATTCTGTTGATAGATAAGAAAAGAGGTAACACAAGCCAGAATCTAACCTGAGCATACGTGTAAGCTGCCTAATCCAATACCAATCTTAATTAAAGCAGATTTCTATAAACCCAGTAGTGTTTCACTTTTATTTCTCTGACTATATGACAGAAGTAGCAACATTGCAATCCCATTATCTAAAACTAACCCCTTACCCATAGCAGAAACTAGCTTAACCTAACAGCATTAAATAACTGTTTATATCATTGATGTTTTGTTTGGTTTAGTCTGTGAGGAAATGGCGGAAAAAAAGTAAAACAGGCTGTGGTGACTGTATTGTATATTGATATAATAAAAAGTTTTCTCTGGCGACTACTCTTGACATTAGAAATCTGTCACTACATAGTGCACTATTATAGGAAACACAAATAATAAGGGACACATTAGATTTCTTATTTTCAAATGATGGTAAATGTTCGAAGTGGAAGAACATTTGAAGTAAGGTAGAAAAGTTGCAAGTAGTTACCCAGCAGTTATGGTACTGGACTATGGACCAGAAGGTCAAGGGAACAAGGCCAACCTCTGCCAAGATGCTACTGATTTTTACTTGATCAAGGCCCTTAATTGTTTGGATTGGGGATCAGTTGTGGATCAGTTACCTATGGATAACGAAATTGTAAATGTGATGTAAAATGTACAGATGGGCGATATGGCCATGGACTGCCATATATATAGCCACCACATTCCCACATTCCCAGTATATGTATATATATATATATATATATATATACACTGTATATTGGGAATGTGGTGGCTTAGCAGTTAAGGTACTGGACTAGAACCAGAAGATCCAGGGTTCAAATCCCACCCATGTCAAACTTTTGTGTCCTTGAGGGTCTCTGACACGCCCACACTTTTATATGCATAAACATTTAACAACATGACAAATCATAAAGTTTTTTTGCATTATCATGTTGGCATTTTAGCCCTAAACTTTAACAATTACCCTAACTCAATACCTGGACTTAACTCTAGACCCTAACCCAACCTTGACAATAATCTTCACACTATGCGCTAAATCATGGCCATATTTTTAAATTCATCCCAATCCCAGGAATATAACCATAACTGTTAGACCTAGCCTTAACCATAACTCTAATATATAACTGTACAAGTTTAAATGTATAAATGCTTCAGTCCTTTTGTGTCCTAAATTGTATCTGAAACCTGGGAATTTTTGTACACAACATTTGTAGACTATTGAGCAACCCTTATTCCAGGGGGATGTCTAACTGTTACAATCTTACAATGTACATCCAAGCAGCTCTGCCACTACAGTCCCTATGTCTTGTAATGATACTGATAATGATATTAAAGTTATTTTGTCATTTTAATAATATTTTATTATATTTATCCAAATAACATCACTCATAGATTAGGGTTAGGTTTAACCTTAATATAAAAATGGGTAAGCCAGAGGAGAAGTCTGTTATTTTCTGGCTACTCTGACAGACATTATATCACTTATCCTTCTTATACTTGTTTTATAAGTCTCCAGATATAAGGAATTAATGCCCAGCTGCCAGCCAATCATAAATGAGTATCCGTGGAATAAATTAAATGAAAGAACAATTGCCTTCGATATGGGTTTTTGAAACTAGCAATACACCATTCTGGCTAAAATAATTGGACACATCTATAACAGAAAGCGAAAGCTGTGAGTTCTTCAATCACATTTGAGCTGTAATGACTGTTGTTAGCCAAAAAGCCTTCCCTAAATGGACAGATTGCCCGAAGCACAGTCGGCCTGAAAAGCCTGTGAAATAGCCCTATTTCACAAATGGCTCCCCAGATACTGGTCAAAAATTGAATGCTGAGGCACAGACTGTGAGAACTTTCCCTCAAAAATGCTTTAACATATCACAGGAACCTAATCCTAAATCTGAAATATGATCTGCTAACTAGCAACTTTATTGCTAGCTAGTGTTTTGTTAGTAACATAACTAATATAGCTTAAAAAGTTTCCTTTTTTAGATTAACTTTCTTATACAATAAAACTATCTGGGCTTTGTATTCGTCTGATCTGCAAAATATTAGCTGCCATAAAGGCACATACTTATTTAGTGTAAATTTTAAAGCCTATTTTGTTACACAAATGATTTGCCAGGTAGCAATTTTCCATAATAGCATTCTGAACACCTAATGAAGAATTCATTTCGACTTCTCCAATTCTGTATATGCAACTTAATTTGCACTTGTATTTTATTTTAACATGCTTGCCCTGCTTGCTAACCTACCATGCCACCATTAAGAGTGAATAATTGCAGGCACAATATTAGCTACCTAACAACCTTTATTTTATTAAGCTTATATCTATAAAGCCTATAATCCAATAATGTGCCATTGTGGCACAGTTGGTAATTTATCCATCACATACCATTTAGCTAAACAAAAAAATTTACAGTATTTAGGCTTTCCCAGAACAAGCAAATTAGCATAGCACAATTTGTTTGGCATCCATATTCAGTCATAGATCTATGAAAACATTCCTGTGCCTGTACTTACCTCTTTTTTAGCAACATGTCCAGGTTAACTTGGAACCTGCCTCAGTTTCTTCCCTGCTGAATTCGAATCTATAGACACTCAATCGATTAGAGTGAGTTAAAAGTCACAGGACACATCATGTGCTGCGTTGTAGAATTTCACAAAGGCTGACAAAACCATTGTTGGTGTTTCTTGGTTGGAATTGGTTATTCGGACGATCACTATGTGGTTTGTCATGTACAGTTCCAGTTTCTCTGAGTTTGGCTATGGGGGAGGTAACAGTGCTGTGTGAAATTGGTGATCTTTCTGTGTGTCGGTAGTTGAAGTCTGTAACTATGATACGGCAACTGCTAACCGTCAGTTACACCTTCAGTTACCTTTGACGAACAACAAACGTTTCTCTGTTGATAACTCTTGAACCACAGGGAATATTCCAACTCTGATTTCGGCAATCGATTTCTGATTTCTTTGATATGTTACATGTCCACCGTTTTGGAAAAAAACTTGCCCTTGATCCAGTATGGTGGCTTTTAAGATGGCAGCCATATTCTGAACATAAAAATAGACCCTCTTCCATTACATGCAGGGGTATTCAGATATGTCATTGTCTGTTTTGTTTCTGAATTAAAAGCGTGCCCTGTGTCTTTTGACTCACCCTGTACAGTTAACTGTGTGCTTACATCACTTACATACAATACCAGTTATTGTTAAACAACATTTGGTCAGGTCAGGACAGGTGTCAATACGGTACATTTGTGGAAAAAAAATGACCATATGATTTTTTTCTAATTTGTAGCTGAAACACAAATTAGGCTAATTAGCTCTCAGCTACCACATTGGTTGTAGTTTACTAATGAATTAAATAATGAATATAATATATTTTAACTTGTTTGGCTACTGACACATAAGTATACGTCATAAAATAACAGTTTTGGAATCAAATAATTTCAAAGTGCTACTCCTACCACCACCAATAATAACAATGATAATAATAATAATAATAATAATAATGAGGATAATAATAATAACAATAATAATAATAATAATAATAATAATAATAATAATAATAATAATAATAATAATAATAATGAGGATAATAATAATAATAATAATAATAATAATAATCCTACCTATTTACAAGCTTTAGCAATACAAACTATGTACATTTCACAATACATTTAGCAGCTGTTATTTAATGAATCACTGTCTCATCACATTATAATGTTGCTAGCATCACTACATTTTAATCTACACTTATATCTTATCTTTATGCTATTACACTTTATACAGTTTATAAAATATTACACATTTTGACAGGTGTCAGTATGGTTAAGCACATTTGTGAAAATAATACTATGACAAAATTGTCTTTTTTTTTTCTTCTAATATCTAGAAAGGGCTAACAGGTTAGGCTAATTAGCTCTTAGCTGGCACTTTTCTCAACAGAAAATAATGAATATAGCATATTTTAGCTTGTTAAATAAGCATGTGTTAATTCAACAACATTGTGTACATTTCAGCAATAGCTTTGGAAAGGATATTTGTAGTTTCCAATAAAGTTTAGTTATGATTTAGAAGTTTGAATGAGTTTGAACTTGCTTCTGTAATACCTATCCCTAGAATCTTTCCCTGCTTTATATCCAATGGCAGACAAACACAGAAGGGTAGGAGTGTGTAAGACTGTTAATGTAACTCAATGGTTGGGTTTGGGTTGTGACATTTTGTATAGAAGTCCTGACCATTAAGAGTGGTGGAAGCTTCTGGAAAGACTGTATGAACCCTAACGAGGTCGTTCTTTCGTTTTTTTTTTTACACTGCTTGTATTCCATTAATGGTCCCCACACATTTCTCGGATTTGAACACTGTCTAATGGAGGGAGTCCTAACCATGGCAACGGCTCGATGATGGCAGTGGTAACTGTCACTGCTGACAACGAAACGGGAGCGAAGCACAACAAAGGCAATTATCCCTGTTTAAGAGCAAGCCTAGATAATTGCTAGATAAAAAGTATGGACGAGAAACAGGACGAGACATCATTTAGAGGGAAGACTGGAAGCGTGGGTGGGCGTGGAGGGTGGCGGAGGGGCACGGCTACGCTGGCATGTGGTATGAAATTATCAGCGGCCACTTCGGCTGAGCCTGAACACGGACAGCTAACAGGCTGACCTTGTGTTCTTGTAACACCAGATGACAAGAGTGTGTGTGTTCAGGGCTACAGTTCCACAGCCACTCGGCATACTGAAAAGGTTAGCACTGTCACACAGGCATCTCTCTTTCTCTCTCTCTCTCACACACACACACGCTGATAAGCCATATTTTTACTCGATTGCCTCACAAATGTTGCGATAAGGATGTCCCATTAACCTACTAAAAGCTTAAAACCTGTTGGATAGTTGATCAAATTCATTCAAGTATTTATTGTTTTCAGACAATTTCAAAGTGTGACCTCTACGCCAATAATAATAATAATAATAATAATAATAATAATAATAATAATAATAATAATGCACTGCTCATAGTAACCACTGGCCTAGTGGTTAAGTTACTGGATTGTGGACCAGAAGGTACTGGATTGTGGAGCAAGGCCCTTAACCCACAATTGCTTGGATTGTAAGACTGTATTGATTGTAAGTCGTTCTGGGCGTCTAAGGGCGTCTGCTAAATATAAATGTAAATAAATGAGGAGATATTTTAAAATTAATATGAAGAAGATCCCACAAAAACTGCTGGACAATCTGATCCTGTTCATGTCCCATCACTATCAGTGTGTTTTGGCACTCTTGTGTGACCATGCACCCTACTGAACAGTCAATGTGGGGGCACTCTCATCCAGTTTAACATGCTTCTGTTCACCCCATAAATATGTCACTTTGCTACTCAATCACCATAACTGAGTTTGCTTTCTTTGACTTTTAATTTGCTTTTCTGGCAATATTGTTTAATGAGATAAAATCAAAGGCTTCTATTTTAATCGCTTTGAATTAATTTAAAAAAATATAATGATCCTAACTCTTTGCAACACCATGTACATGTTACGATGTATTTAGCAGCTGCTATTTAACACATTACTGAAATTACAGTATAATGTTGCTAAATTTACAGACTTTAATCTACTTTTCTATCTCATCTTAGTAATAACATTAGTGTATAGAAATGGTCTCCGGTCCCTGAAGCTGTGGAGCTGTGTATTTCTCAATAACACTAGTTTATTAGTAATTAGCTCAAATAAAGAGGGAACTTGAGTGCAGCTTCACTATTACTTCACTTTTAACACTTCCCCTTTGAAAGTGACACAAAACTTAAATATAAAGTTAAATCTGAACTTTAAATGTCGAGTCACTGAAGTTGCGAGTCAGCACTCATGCATCTGATAAGGGGTGACCCCATAGGACAGAAAAATCTAATCCTGATGTAAAATTGTGGTTTTAGTGCAACTTTTGAATGAATTTTTCTAACAGCTTTCAGCATTTTGAATCACTATCCCGTTCTTACATATCCATTGGTGCCCAAAACATTGCACTGGTTTGCATGGTAACAAATGGCAGAGAAGACTGGAGGAGAAGTCCTATAGGTGGGAATTTCTGGCAGATAGCCATGTCTAAATCCAAATTTGATAAACTTGATCCATCCAGCACAGAGAGGAAGAAACAAAGGAGTGTGCTCAGACAGAGTCTTGGTGCCAAGCAGGCAGCCCCCAAAAAAACCTGGCAACGGGGTGCTTTTTTTAGCGTGCATTCTTCATTTTCTTGACATAGAGAACGTTAAAGTTATTTTCACCCCGCTGGTGTTTGTAGAATTTGATTGGTCCGAATGTTGCTAAGCCAAAATTTCTGCTCGCTCCAGCAACAGCCAAGGCGAGCGCCAGCCCCCTGCTGAGAGGAGGGGGGGCCCAGAAGTGTCTGATTGGCTCCTATGCCTCCCCCTTATCCAGCGCACTAATTTATTCCGAGTGTGTCACACTCCTGTCTGAAGTGGGCGTCTGGCGCTGCCTCTCGGATGTGGCATCTGTCTCCTTCTAACAGCAAGGAAAGGTGGCAACGCTAAGGTGTGTGTGTTCCGACGCTGAATGTATAAGCCACTGACTGAAGTATCTGTGTGTGTGTGTGTGTGTGTGTGTGTGTGTGTGTGTGTGTGTTACGAACAAATGCATGTCTCTCTTAAAGAAGGCAGAATCTGCTAACACCAAGGGCACATGCATGATTCTGACAAACTTATTAAAAACACAGTAAAACATCAGATCATGATTTCAAATTATTTCCTTAAAGCACACAAAAAAAAAATCACAGAGAATGGGCACAAAACTGGCACAGTGCCAGATGCTATTTGTCTTCCCTCACTCAGACAGTATGTGATGGGAAGAAATGTTTTTCTGTTGGGTAGTATAATAGTGTTTTTGTGTGTTTAAACAGCATCACAATTACAACAGATATGAGCAAGCAACCATATAATATAGTACTGTGCAAAAGTCTTAAGACACCATTAGATTAGATACACCATAGATTCAGCAATATAATGGCCATTTTGATTTTTTTGGAGGGTCTCTTTATTAGAAAACAACCAAAAAAGGGAATTTGTGTGCAGTATAAAAAACCCACTACTAAAAGGATTCTGTTTTGCATTTTTCCAATGTAGCACAACGTTTTTATTATTTGCACAAAATCAGAAGAAACTTCCCAGTCATTTGTTTGTTTTCTCATGTTTGGACTAGACACTAGATGTGTTTAGAGACTTTTTTGAACAAGTTCACTGCTTATCTGTACCAAGCTGTAAATGGCATTTGTAAGTGTACGGGCTTGCCCTATTGTACGTAGTATCCGCTAACCTGTATCTATATAATCTGGCTCACATTCACCTGTTGTGTCTCTGGTTCACCTGGGTGCGCTTCCATGTTGTTTATAAAACTGCCTATCCATACTTTTTTTTTGTTTCCATCAAAGAAAAGTACTATTTATTTCAATCACCTGTGCTTTTGCATTCATTTATTGTATAAATAGTTATGTATATAATCTTTTTGCACACATCTCTTTCAAATAAAATTTACTTTTATATTACTGCAGCATAAAAAGACTGTTTAACACCACGCAATTCAAACTATATATTTATATACCTACAATTGGTACAATCTCACAATCCAGGCAGTGGCTGGTTAAACTTTCTGCTCAATTATCCAACATTTGCATTTTGGTAAAGGTGAGATTTGAACCATAGAGTTTCTGGTCAGCACTCCAGAACTTTAACCGCAAGACCTCCACAATGCCCTAACGTTAACACACAAGGCAACCTGTGAATTTGACTGACTTTAATGCAAATACATTTTGTGATCAAGCCTCTCTGGGTGCTGTGCTACACTCAACAACCACGGATGATTCTAAGCAGCTGGCTGAGGATTTAGAAATAATGAATTGACTCTCACAAAGCAGAAAAGGCTGTTAAAAGATAACTAAATGTTTCCTGATTGTCATTTTCCCTGCATGTCATTAAGACATTGAGTTAAGGGCAACATCCAATCTAGAAGACTATTAAAACTCTGAATGAGCCAACTGCTCTGCTATGTAAAGCAAAACCCTTACATCACTCACTGCCAAAGATTTGCAGGAAGCTTTGGCTGGTATAGGAGCAATGATGAATCAGAAAAAAACCTTACCTGCAATCTCATCACAGAAGCCAACGTCTCAAGTAACACAACAGTTAGATTAGCCAAATTCTGGAAGCCAATTCAAAAGTAAGTCTGTGTATTCATGATTAAATTTATTGCGTCACTAACTACTGTGCTATTATATTTAAGTCTACTATGCCAGTACTTCACTCTGATATGTGTAATTCTATGTAGAATTTGTAGAATTTAATACATTTTGTTCATCCAAATGCAAGTAGTGTCTTTTGCAGTAATATCTAAAGCCTGCAGACTTTTCGCTGGGACTATATTATTTCATGCACAGTAGCTTGTCATTACATTATGAGTCTCGGCTCAAAACGAGAGAAAAAGTAATGAGAACCCAGAGAATATATTATTTTCCATCTATTACATCTATTTTTAATTACTTGCATTTTATATTTTGCCTCACAGGGCCTACTGTAATTTGTGATCTGATTTTACTGCTTCTCATATCTTTCTCATTTTAGCACAGAGCCGCTTCACTCAGATGTTTGGCTAGCTTGGGTAAGCTTTTTAAATTCATACTGAGCAGGAGGGCAGGAGGGACACTTATCATATCTGCTAACCTAATTTATCCATCTGAAAGGCATAATCGTGGTCTAATTCAAAAAGTACAGTAACTAGGAGCCTTTTAACTGTGTACCTCATTCTGGTTACTTATATGACCTGTTACTTTCTCCTTGAGCAGTGGGCAGAGAAGAATGTGAGTTGCGATTGTGACTATGAAGCAGCAGTAGTTGGAACTTGTGTCTGAATTGCAGAAACATGAGCAAGGATTTGGAGGTCACCGACATGTTGGAGTTTGAGCATCTCAGGATCCAGTTGGCCACATTGACTGCAGGAGAAGTCTGTGGGATTCAAGATGACTGGAGTAGAGGCTAGTGTGTCTCCTGGGGGCAGGAGTAGAGTTTTGTGGGCCCAGAATCAAAGTAGAAGCTAATGGGTATCAGAATATCAAGCAGAATCTTGGAGGGTGACTGAGTGACTGAGGGTAGCAGGGAAGGAAAGTCTTAGGGATTGAAATGTGAGCGTACACATGGAAGGAGAAGGGATTAATGGGTCAACAGGAGTAGAAGCAAGTAAAATTTAGTAGTGGGCCTAAAAGTAGAAGATGTAGCATCCTATGGACCACAGGTTAGGAGGAGCAAAGACATCGGGGTCTAAGGGTAACAAAAGTAGAAGCCAATTGGGGATAGATTAAAAAAAAACAGTAGGTCTTAGGGTAGCAGAAGTAGCAGTGAATGGGTCTTAAGGTGGCATGAGTAAAAGCCAGTAGGCTATAGGATAGCAGGAGTAGAAGCCAGTAGGCCTTAAACTGGCAAGTATGAGACAGAATTAGTAGTTTGTGAGTGTCAGGAAGGCAGGAGTAAGCCTCAATTTTAGGAGATAAGGCCAGTACACCTTAACGTAGGTAACATAGGTATACCTTAACAGCTTTTAAATAGACAAACAGTAATATTCCAGCTCTTCTGTGATAATCCCATCCAACAAAGTCCCTTTCCCATCAGCCCCTGTGTTCATAATGACCGAGAACGTGCAGCCCGGGGCCATATGGCAACATATGTGTGCATCAGTGTGGCCTCTCACTCACAGATTGAGCACAGCGGTCACATTTACACGATGTCACCCCAGATGTTGGTCACATGTAGCCCAAGTCCCCTCAGCATCAGGAGCAGCAGCTGGGGAGGGCAATTTATCAACATGCCTGCCTCCTACAGCTCGTATAAAAAAGCATCATCTATACAGACGGCCCTCTGAGGAGAGAAGGAAAGAGTAAGATGAGGACAACAGTAGTTAAAGGGTGAATTTCCAATTCTCTATGCATAGCAATGTGGCTGTGAAATTGAATTCGAAATGCATAATATACAGTATCTCAATCTATAGTGGTATAAAATATTAATGGAACATATTTAAACCCTACCTGTGCTTGGAAAAAAAACAAACCAATAAACCAATAATAGCTCATTTCACTCACTGAGGTTGATTGACAAGTGACTATACTTGTATATCTAACTTACCTACATAACTAAATACATCGGACGGTATAGTGTGGCTGCTGGAGGGGCAGGGGTCACTGCAAATCAATGGAAGGATATTCTAACTGATGGGTTTATCACTATGATGGACGAGTGTGCTCTCTCTTCCAGGACAATAAATGCTTGAGATTGACACCGGACATGAGAATGGACACCAATTATTAAAATAATATTCTATTCTGAGATTGATCCAGCAGAGGACAATTAGGTGATTTTTACCAATGTGTCTGGTTCCCAATTAATGGAATGTTCTGCAGAGAAAAATGTACCACTGGACAGTGGTCCTTGTAGCTGTTCTGGTGACCCAGTAACACAAGAAGACAGTTTATTTGAGCCTTTTTGTTAGCTGTTTAGTGCCTGGGTCTCCTCTTTACCTTGTTCACTCACTTCATGTATCTTGTTCCTGTCAGGTTTGAGCAGATTATTAGAGAAGTAAGCAAAAAACAAAAAAACAGACAGGAACTACACTTAAGTGCTAGAAAGGATAAGAATAAGACTTTCCACTTAGTGGGTGCCATTTCCATCCCCAGGACATTACATATATATTATTATTCATTGGTTAAAAAAACAGCATTTTGTTATTTTATTAAGTGTACTTCAAAGTGATGAAATTGCAAATGTAAGGTATATAATTGAACTCATACAGTATACAGAATACAATATTATTGTCATACAGAATACAATATTACAAACATTACACTAAAAAGTAATAATTACCATCTTTTTTTGTATTGTAGTGTCGCTGTCTATTCCGAAAACATTTGTCTTTTAATAAGATTCTACCAATTTTGAGGCACGTTTCCAGGTTTTCACCAGTTGGGTTTTAATAATAAATTCCCGCTTCGGTAAATTATGGAACCATGAGTTACGTGTTCAATAGGAAGTTGGACCATCTGTATCTTCTGAAGATAATAGGAAAACCAAAAGTAAGTTCTTTATTATTTTCTTCTTTGCATTTGATGATATTATAACGATGACTGAGAAGGTATTTTATTAGTTTATTGTAAAAAGACAATTTTGTTGAATTATTCGAATGTGCTCAGTATCCTGATGCTACTAGTATGGATACCATGTGGCTTTACTGTATGTACTGAGCTAAAAACAGTCATGTTACATTTAAAGTAACAGGACTGTGTAACAGGTAAAAACATGCACAGAATAAAATAAACGTCTCCTGAGATTGACTGGTATTCATTATGAATAGAGAAGTGTATGGTGTTAGATTCAGTGTTAAAATACGTAAAATTTTATGAGCTTAAACATACATGAGGGAAAAAGTGTGGTTAGTAGCCTAGCAAGGGGAAGGGTTTTTTTTTGGGGGGGGGTGTATCTGAGTTGGATTGTGGAACACTGGAGGAGCAGCTTAGGCATGGCAGGTTTAATGTTCATCACATTTTCACTGCTTAACAACGAATAATTCATAGCTATAGGCCATATCGAAAAGAACCCCTTAATCATTATGAGAAGCAGTAAAATATGCATGCCTTTTATAACACTACTATTCTATAGACAACAGAGTTGGCGAGAGCTGTAACAATTTCAGACACGTCATGGTGCGGTTTAACAACATGCCTGGCATGCAAGATAACAGCTTGCACTTTTTCTGTTCAACTTTTCTTCAGCATCAATGGTTAATCAAAAGCAAAGTTACACCCATACTAGTTAGACACATACACACTGGGTACAAATGATAGCAACCAATTAACCTGATGCATATTTTTGAGATGTGAGAGTGATTTGGAATACCCAGAGTAAACCCACAAGGACACTGGGAGAACATGCAAAGTCCAGACATATAGAAACCAAGATTAAGATCAAACCTGAATCTTAGGGGTTGTTTGCACCACCACTTTTTCACAGTTTAACATTGCTTTTTTACAGGCTTTGGGGCTCTGACATCTACCCCTGAATGACCCTGGGCACAACCATCCACATGTGCTGGACAGGACAGAATCCATCTCAGGGAGTGGCTGGGTTTGCTCTTATAGCACGGTCTTCCCTCAGTAAGAGGGACTGCACTAATTATGACTGCAGGTCATGCCTGATCCTCTACACATCCTGAGGTTCTGCACAGACCTAAGTCCAGGGCCCGGTTATGGTGGGCTTGTGTGTTTTACACCATCTGCACCATCCGGCCCCGGCTTGCACTTGATGCTGCTAATAAAAGGAGCTAATGAAAAGAAAAAATATATAATTATGGTAATAGTTGTGTTTTAAACAGAACCTTATGTTAGGAACACAATGAACCAGTTTTTTTCCTTTAGTTTTTATTAGTGCTAAAGGGTGAAAATCTAGAAAAATGATCATATTTTGTCTGAACAATTATACTGTACACTATAAGCATGCTTGTTTGATCGTGTCTGATTACGTGGTGGAGGTGGTGAAAGAGGTTTTTTTAGCTGGCAGCCTTCACAGCAGGATAAAAGCGAGGGGCGGAGGAGTCCCCTCTCTTATCGAACAGCAGCACACACAAGTCCATCCTTTAGATTGTGGTCCATTTCCTTTTTTTCTCTTTTCATCCGTCTGGGTGCTTGGCTTTGAATTCTCCATTACCTCAGGGAAGGTTGGATGTGTATATATGTGTGTTTATGTGTAAACCAAGCTGAAGTAAAAAAAGGAAACTTTTTTTTTTCTCTTTGTGTGTGTTATTATCAATTCATATTTTTATGATTACAAGTGAATTACATTTTCATTATTTTTTTCCTATTTAACTGCAATTTGAAATTTTGACTGAGGCCACATCTAATCATGAATAAGGTTTTAATGATTTTAATAGCACAGTCTATTCAGAATATAGTTGGGCCCTGTGGAGTGTGTGTGTGTGTGTGTGTGTGTGTGTGTGTGTGTGTGTGTGTGTGTGTGTGTGTGTGTGTGTGTGTGTGTGT
>JAVSBV010000017.1:4418000-4430516 GCA_033117975.1 Parotocinclus spilosoma | reverse complement strand
TCGCGCCCGCGGAGTGATACAGCTTTAGTGTGAGAAAACCGTGCTGTTATCACTTATATCAGCACGGTTAGAACACTATTCAACCAATCAGTTTGTGAGGTCAGAACTAACTGTTGTATAAACAAGTATATTTAAATGTTTTCTGTGCACCAAATATGAGATAGAACAACTATGTGAAAACAAAAAATATATATATATATAAATAGTCCCATCTTGCCTTAGAGGCATAAGTATAACCTACTGATTAATATCACTACTCTGATTACTCCAGTGAACTTCTTCAGCCTTTAACATCCATTTAATCCTCAGCAATGACAGTCTAAATTATTGCCTTAATCCTTCAGGCATAGTGCCCGAAATAATTAGCTGCCATTACTCCTCCACAGCTTTTTGTTACTGACTCGTTTTTATCTGGTCTTAAAAAAGTTGTACTGAACTCCAGTTAGAACATGTAATATCGCTGCTTGGGGTGACCACTGAAAGATAAAAAAAGGCTCCTCCGTCCAAGGTCAGCCTGCTCTCTTATTATCTAATATCAGATAAAGCACTTGCTCAAACCAGTTTTCTTAAAGTCAGAGCATGCACATTAGATTTGGTTTATACTAGTTAGTAGACACTATAAAGGCAGCATTTTAACCAAAATGTAAACAATTATTATGGTTGAATATATACACAGTCTTAGGCCACCATTACATTATTTATGAATTTGGTTTATTAATGGTATAATGTCCATCTATAAATTGTAATGCTTACAAAAAAATCTTTTATTACGGTATATTTTTTTGTAATATATCCCCTAATTTTTGTGAGCAGTTTATTTCTCAGGCTTTTTAATAGAATGCACCCAGTATTAAAAATGGCTACAGCACCAAGTATTTATTGTGCCCCCCCTTATACTGGAGCAAGAGCAGCATCCGGCATCTTCATTGGGACGCCAAGTTTTTCCTTTTAAATTCAGAATAAGTTTGATCAAGAGTGGTCTGTTTGGAAGGGTAGCAGCCAAGAAAGCATGTTTTTCTATAAGAGGAACAGGTTGAAAAAGCTAAAATATGTTAAAGCTCACAAAGATTGAAATGAAGATCGGTGTAAAAGAGGATAATGGTATGACAAATCCAAGTTTGATATTGTGGGGTCCAAAAATCAACACCATGTTTCTAACATCCACCGTCCATTTCTAACATCAAACATAATGGGGGCCTAAAACTTTTGCACAGCGCTCTATGTGGACTGTGGAAAGAACAAAAGCGGAGTGGAGTGAGTGTTACGCTCTGAGCAATGTGTACACAGTTTTATTTAGAGCCATTTTGATCTTTTATCATCTTCCAATATGTTGTCCAAGCTACTGTTGGTTAAGAGCCTTGCTCAATGGTCCAAAAGTGGCAGCTTGACAGCACTGGGCCTTGAATCCTGGACCTTCTGGCCAATAGTCCAGCACCTTAAATTCAGTGCCACCACAGCCCGTGTTCTGCTGGGAAACCCAGGATCTTTGAGCAGTGATCTTCAAGACTGTACACATTATTTTTGAATGCTTGTGAAGCACGACAATGTTTATGTTGTTGCCCAGGCTTCCAAATTCTCTAGATCTAGCATCAGTGGGATGTTCTGGCTTCACCTCACAAGTTACAGGAAATCAGGAATCTGCTATTAACGTCTTGATTCCTAATTCCTAATACCTAATACCAAAAGGCAAGGTTTTACCATGAGCAAGGCAGCATTAAAACTAACTTTAGATCATTGGCAAATTTTACCAGATACATGTTATACATTTTTAAAACAACACAACATGAAACTTACCTGAGAACAGATTCCAATCTAGAAGCAAATATATTTGGTTAGCTAGCTAAGTTAGGCAAAATAATTAGCTTTAGTGTACAACTAAATGCAACACACTAGCTTAACTCATGTTTTTTATTCTAGTTTATGATCTAGGCTTCATCTCAAACTGGATTTTTTTTCCATTCTGACAATAAAAGCCAGTACATGCAGCTCATATTTCTGTCTGGAACAGATTATGTATATCAGCAACCCATAGGCCAATCACAATAACAGGGTCATGATGTATAAGATTTCCAATTAATCCTCCAGTCTAAAGCATTAATAAAGAATCTGGTATGTACATTTTGCTCACCTAAGGTCATGGAAGATGAAAAAGTAGAGTTTAGTAAAGCACAGAGTTGTTTTTGTCTTTGGTTGTTGTAAGTGAAGATGTGCTCGCAGCCTAAGGAGTCGCATTAGCGAAGGACGCGAAATGAAAAGCTGGAATAAATGAACGTCAGCTGTAACAGTTTGTGCTGATTACGAACACCATGAGGAACCTCTGTGCTCTAGGAACAGCCCAGATTCTTGTGGCATGGTTTCAACAATGCGCTGGAGGCACTTGTTACCGATTTTGGACCACTTTAACTAGATTGCATCACATACCTGATGGGGATTTGTCAGCTGCGCATTTGAGCTGTGAATCTCCTACTGTAACTCATCCCATAAGTGCACTGCTGGATCCAGCTATGAGAAGTGAAGTCATTGACATGTTTATGGAGCCAGTTTGAGATGTCTTGTGGCTTGTGACATGTTGGAAGTTGCCCCTATTAACTTACAACTGTTTATAATAACTTACACATGCACATGGTTAGCAACAATAAAAGTGAATATGTCTAATTCGGTATGTTTAAGGTCACCTTTGGCTCCACTGTATGTCATACTTGTCATACACGTTGCCATAGAAACACAAGTCTGATGTAACATTTCTGCATGCTCGGTCAGCTCTAACATTGTGAAACTCCAGCACGTATGTCTTTCTCCAGACTTGGCTTGGCCTTGCTTTCCTCCCTAGCTCAGGGTGAATCCCTCCCAACTTCTCTGAACTTCTCAATAGAAAACTGATAAGCTAATGCCAACAGTATCCACTGATAAGCTAATGCCAACAGTGCCATGTACCTGCCCAGTTCAACCAAGGCCACATAATATTAACAAAACCTTCTCAAAGTCTTTCATCCTCTGTCTGATCGAGTCCGTTTCTCTATTCTGTCCTGGATGTAATTAACATCAGAGTGTTATCAGATGGGCATGTCGGGGGTTGATGCGCTGAGAACCCCTAATGAGCCTCCCCACCAGAAAGGAGCCATGGGAGGAAAAATTAGGACCATAAGCAGCTGCGCTTATTTAATAGAACTGATACCGTCATGTCAATAGTTAATGAACACAGGTCGAAGTTCCTCCCCTTTTCTCTCATCCTGTCATGGTCCAAAGCCAGAGGGGTTTTCAGGGACGAGGGGAGTTCCATCTGCTGGTTAAAAACACACTGCTGAGCTCATAAAATACTCCCTGTGTAAACAGGACACGCTGAGAAGAAAGTCAG
Source organism: Parotocinclus spilosoma (assembly GCA_033117975.1). Classification (NCBI taxonomy): domain Eukaryota; kingdom Metazoa; phylum Chordata; class Actinopteri; order Siluriformes; family Loricariidae; genus Parotocinclus; species Parotocinclus spilosoma. Next base: position 4,427,161 of record JAVSBV010000017.1, on the reverse strand, counting down.
ACCCCTGCCACTCTTTTAAAGGTTGTTGTTTTCTTGTGTCGGTTCGCTACGTGAATCAGAGTTTCCCCTCAAACAAATCTTGGCCTCTGCCCACTCTTCATGCGAGATCGTTATGAGGTCATATGTCGCTTGCTTAACAATTAGGCATTGACACTAAATTTAGAATGCTGCTGGAATGCCCAGCTGCCACTGGCCTTAGCTCCAACATTCTTCAGACTAAATGCCAGCGCTCACCCAGAGAAGGTTTGCACTATTGGTCCCTCGAGATCAGCAGGCACATCGCTTAAGTGTTTTAAAGAGGGCATGAGGTCAAGAGGTCAATAGGCACAGCGTTTGTTTACACAGAAAGCAGAGTAAGAATGGAATAGTGACAGAGGGATCATTTGACATCATTCAGCTCAAGATAATCAAGTGCTCATCTAAGAAAGATCTAAAATGACACCACTGGAAACACAGCTGCAAGCCTTGGATTTGCGCAGACACGTTCTGGAATTACTGGTGTGAGAAAGTGAGAGTGAGATGTTGTCACTTATTCCGAGAAGTGTAAATTCTCCTCGCAGCAGGTGTGTAAACACACGCTTTCCGAAAGGATGTCGGAGATGGTAAGATGCTCAGAGCTGGGCTTTACTGACGTTTCAAAAAATATCTGTCTTTCTCATCTAATATTCCAACCCACATTCTGACTTAAAGAAAATCAGTGAAGTCTCACTGTCCTGGCTCTCGCCTTTGTAACCTCACATTCACCCATAGCACTCTTTACATTTACCGATAGCACTCTTTACATTCACCCATAGCACTCTTTACATTCACCCATAGCACTCTTTACATTTACCCATAGCACTCTTTACATTCACCCATAGAACTCTTTAAATTTACCCATAGCACTTTTTACATGTACCCATGGCACTCTTTACATTCACCCATAGCACTCTTCACTTTCACCCAGTTGCACTTTTAACATTCACTCATTGCACTCTTCACATTCCCCCATAGCACTCTTCATATTCCCCTATTTCACTCTTCACATTCCCCCATAGCACTCTTCACATTTTCTCATTGCACTCTTCACATTCACCCAGTTGCACTTTTAACATTCACTCATTGTACGCTTCACATTCCCCCATAGCACTCTTCATATTCCCCCATTGCACTTTTCACATTCCCCCATAGCACTCTTCACATTTTCCCATTGCACTCTTCACATTCTTCAATTGTACTCTTCACATTTACTCAGTTGCACTCTTCACATTCACCCAATTGCACTCTTCACATTCACCCAGTTGCACTCTTCACATTCTTCAATTGTACTCTTCACATTTACTCAGTTTCACTCTTCACATTCACCCAATTGCACTCTTCACATTCACCCAGTTGCACTCTTCACATTCACCCAGTTGTACTCTTCACATTCCCCCATTGCATTCTTCACATTCACCCAGTTGCACTCTTCACATTCCCCCATTGCACTCTTCATATTCACCCAGTTGCACTCTTAACATTCACCCAGTTGCACTCCTAACATTTACTCATTGCACTCTTCACATTTCTCCACTGAATTCATCTAACTCTTCATATTCACAAATAGCACTCTTCACATTCAAAATGTGTAACTATACCTGCAAAGCTCTGCCTCAACGTATCATGCATGTGCCTAAATAATATTTAGATGTTATTTGCTTATTGTAAAATATATATTTTTTGTAAATTAGAATGTGCCACCTGGTTATGCATCTTATGCATTTGCTAATTCTGTGCTTGTTGTCATAACAGGACTGAGTAACAATAAAAGGAAAAACCTTGTAAAAATCAAAAAGTTTTCTGAAAAACTATAGAAAATGATCTTTAATTTTTAAGAGTTACATCAGCAAATGGCACCCATTCAAACAAATGTCTCCTTTAAAAAAAAGCCAAAAGCCTGGTGTCCCATCAAATGCAATGATTTACTGACTTACAGATGACTTTTGCAGGCAACAAACATAAACATAATATATTTCTTCATGTCTTATCCAACAAATTGCAAACAGGTGATGTTAAATCTTATGTAAATCAGCCATAATTATTACAGACGTCTTACGGGGTGCTGCTTTATAGACATCATTCCATAAAGTGCTTCCTGTCTGCATGGTATCATATTGTAAGCTTGGATTTCAGTCCTGCTCAAGCACTTATGAGCAATGGCCAGACAGCTGCACTGGGCTTTTTTGTGGTTTCAATCTCTGGACCTGGATGAGTAGCCACAAACTGACTTTCAGGCACAGCTGGCCAAACTAAGAACTTTGTTTGCTAATAAAGACACTGAATAACCTCTTGGAAAGACAGCTGGGTGAGTTTGTGGGATTGTGTGATAGTTGTCGAGTAAAATCATGAGTTTATAAGCTAGTGATGGTGAGGCAGCAGTATCCAGCTGCAGGCCTCCTGGTCAGGCAAAACCTCTTTTTGATGGAAGACGTGCAACCTCTGGCTGGATGGGATTTTCAAACTGGCTCAGGGTGATAAGTAAATTCATCTTTAACCAAAGTAACCAAAGCTAGACAAACTGGTTCCAAGTAAGCCAGGTTCATGTCACTGAAATGAATTGTTTAAACCCTTCTCCGAAACCTCAACCTAGATATTTTTGCTAACAAACTCTCACTAAGACTTTTAGCATGCCTGTGAACTGAGCAAATATTAAGATGGGTAATTAGTTGTGTCGGAGCAATTAAAGAATAGAACATTAACCTAGCATGTCCTAGCTCATGTGCACCTCTTTACTATCATCTATCTCATAATGAGACAACTTTCTGCAGATTGTTGTGTAAAATAATAATCCAGAAATCCACTTTACTATGATAATTACGTAAAAGAAAAAAGTTTTAAAGCAATCTGCCATTTTTCTTGTTATTCAATAGCCCTTTTGTAGTTTAATTAAATAGCTCTGTTTTGCAATGTTTGACAGCGTTCACTCATCAACGCTTAGTAGCTTCGTCTTCAATTAAAATGCTGGAAGATAATACAGAACATGTGAAGCTGTCAAGGGCAGATTCCATGTGACAGAATAACAGCACAACTGTGGAATAATACAAGTGTTAAAGCGAGAGCGTGCACATTCAGACAGATAGAGAAACTTTTGAACCATCTGTCTTCACTGCTGCTAGAATTTCACACAATAATTAAGACTGATACAAATACATTAAAGTCATTGTTTCCCAATACAGTTCGATGGAATACCTAGTCAAAACAAAGTGACCTCATTTTCTGATCGTCCATCCTCGTTTGGTGTTAAAAAAAAGTTTGGAAGAGAAGCAACACTTCAGAAACCTATATAAATGGTCCACAAAAAGTCCACCATAGATTGGTGCGTTATTAAAAATGTTAGACCAGTTGGACATTCCACAATACTTTTGTTCAGAAGACACATCATCTGTATTTTTTTTATCTTAATACTTTGCTTGGATAATTATTACCAGCCCCAAAAACCTTGTTACTAGTTTTCATTTGAGTTTTCTTTCGTTTTTGTTTTTTTCTATATTTTCTTTTATTCCCCTTTTCTGTTTTTCTACCCCTTTCGTAGGTTAAGTCCACTTTCCCCCCATTTGTTGACCAGCATTGACTTATCTCCAGTACCTGTTTGTCACACCTGCAACACATTTCATGAGGATGAGCGCTGCTATAAGGACCCACATTGAGACGAGGTCAGCCTGGGATTTCCAGCCTTGGTTTGGTTACAGTAAGCTTGTGTGTTCATGAGAGTATTTGTGTGTTTCCTTCTTCAGCACTTTGGGTGCATGTATTTGCTCTTGGACTCACTTTCCAGGTGTGTGCAGTTTGGACTCTGCATGTTTGGCTGTACTTCAGTAATTCTATAACTATGCTTTGAAGATATTTGCTTACGCCACGGAACTGACCTGAAGCCTAGACTGTTTGTCAGCTGGTGCTGTGCTTGTTTCCCATACAGACACCACTGACTGTATCTGACCTCCCTCGTGATTACAGGGGTGACTGCTTCCTTTCTGAGCCTGCTTCTGAGCCTCCTTTCCTACTGCCTACCATGTTGTCCAGCTTTGGGCTCACCATTGGAACTGCCTCCATCTGGGTTTATTGTATTTTTCTGCTTCCACTCTTATCTTCCTCTCTTCCTCTCTCTTATAAGTTTTACTAAAAAACCCTCTGTTTTGACCTTTATCCATTTCTGTAACTGTATTGTCAGCCAGAGTTGGATTTCAACCTTAAAATGTGTTTGTTTTCAATCACGACCCTTCACAGAGAATTGGCCAAAGCTTTTAACTATTGGGCAGCACCAGTACTTTTGAGCTCTACCCAGTTTTCATTCCTGGGTTGAGCTTGCATCTTGAAGGTTAAAACTTAGCTTGATACTGTAATACTTAATACTTTGAGGCAGAAGTACCAATGGAAACACGAGAAACATTAACATTAACATTTTGTGAATGTTCTACCAACATCGACTCAGTGGTACTGCATTTGATTTTAGGGATCATCAATTGGTACTGCCACAGCAACACCTACCCAAGCCTGTGCTGGACTACATGCACATCTGCACCCTATGAATTCAAAGAACAAAATACACAACCTGGAGAGAAATGACTGCAAATGTAAGATTTGCAGCCCAGTGATCAGAACATAAGTAACTGTTAGCACTGAACATTAAGCAAAGCTTTGCTTTGTAAACTTGATGACAGATTTGACCAAATCTGATTAATAAGGTTATAATCATTAGCAGCCTTTTTGTCTGCACATTGATCTGTATTTTTCTCCATGCAAGAGCTTGCAAATGCCGTGTTCCTCGCTTGTACGACTCCACCTTTTGCCCTGCTTGGCTGACTTCAGTCCAGCTGTTGTTTTGGTAGCAGCTGCTGCCAGCGCCAGGGTAAGAGGGGGAGATGGAGAGAGACAAAAAGTAATAAAGTGCGAGTTCACATCAGTTCAGCGCTGGAGAGCCACGCAGCGGGAAGCAACCACCAGAAGAAAATGAGTCAGCGAAGGAGCGAGTGAGGTCAGGAGAAACAGACACGCATCCAGGCAGTTGTCAGAGAGAGAGCGAGGGAGTGAAAGAGACGGAAAACAGCCGAGGTAGAGGAACAGAGGAACCGACAGCTGTGGGTCAACGCATCTGGTCCAGATTGGCATGTCTGGCTTCATACTGACACAAAGTCCCAGTGGCCTCTATCAGTGTCCTTTCCTGCTGAACTCGCATCGAGGAAGCCTATTATTGCTTAGCCTTAAAGCAGAGCAGAGATTGGACAGCACTCGCTCTGGAACTTCAGGTTATAAGCATTCATGCTCTCACATTACTCTTCCAGAGAGAACACTACGCAAAGATATAGCATTTCAAATCGCTGAGTGTCCAGGAACTAATAAACATGCACATGCATTGTATAGCTGAAAGGGAATTCCTTGTGTCTGAGGTGTATTCTGTTTTTTTAGAAGCACATTACACAATTACTACTTACACTTACAATGGATACATTCATTTAAATGCACACATGTAATTACAATAGAAGTTCACCCCTTCACTACTGAGCTCAACCCATACTCTGTAATTGGGCTGGGTATTTGAAAAGGCATTTTACAATGTAGAAAAAAATCCCATTTTGACCCCCTTTATCCTGCTTAAGGATATGGAACTTAAGAGTATGTCCCCAAAGTGTTCTCTGGATATCATTGTAAGTCCCCAACCTTCACATGGCAAGCCTAGCCTGGGGAGAACCCACGTCCTCTGGAACTACTGTTTCAAGAAGTTAGATCTTTGTGCAAAGCCACAGGCTATGAGTTCTAAAAATTCCAAATGGAGAAAAGTCAAAGGTAAAGTAAACCAAAAAATCATTCGAAAACCAGGTTCTATGTTGTCAGTAGATATAGGTCGAAAAAAATCAAAAAATCTATTTTGTTATTTATTTTGAATTGTATTACTAATTAATTATTGTATTGTATTGTATTATTGATTTAAAGTATATTATTTACATAATTTAACTATTACTTTACTATACTTTTAAGTAATTATTCAATGAACATCTAGACCACCCATGGAGGATGGGTCCTTTTTTGATCCTTGGTCCTCCTATTTCTTGGAATGTTTTAGAGTGTAGAGACTCAGGAATACTATGGTTTGTCTGTTGACTAAAGTAGGTGTTTACTCCAGGGCCCTTGTGAGATTTCAAAGTTTGTTTTACACAGCAGTTTATTTTAGCAGTAGCTGCAAAGCACCCAGTCGCATGGCCCTCGAGATGCCGTTTTCCTCCATCTCCACCCTTCTGAACTCAATCCACACTGCATCATGGGGCCTGTTGGAATTCGTGCAGAGGCATGTTACATCTCTCTGTGGTGCAGCTCTTATTGGGAAAGAGGCTAAAAGAGCTACAGGAGCAAATGTAGAGGGAGCAAGATGACTAAAGGTATGATGGTGATTAAGGAATCCAGAATGTAAAGGCGGAAATGCTCACTGGATCAAAGGGATTCCGTTGCTAAATCACAGTTCCACTAAACAGGACATTTCATTTCTTTTCTGCCAGCAAGATGCTGTTACAGAGTTTTTGTTACTACAGGAGTCCAGCAGTCAAATAAAGACCTCCACTTTAACAACTGAAGTAATTTTCATTAACATCATTAAACAATTGGAGAGTTTCAACTGACAAGTGATAAGAGCTCTAATAGCTGCTACATTCTAAGGCTAAATCTTCAACAGCCCATTACTGAAATAAATGGCATAGCAAGCTGATCTATCACAGATGCTGTTACTATTTAAAAGTGCTATGTAGTGCATAGTATGTGTTTTGGAATTACTCAATACAGTGAATGGTTTAAAGCAATAACAACATTCATATGTCATCTCCAGTTTTACTATCTGTCCACATCAACTGTTTGGATGCTGTGGATATTTGATTTTGGTTGGACAGATGTTCTTAAGGCCAAACATAATCAACACTTCAAATGATTTATCTTAAGCATAGCTAAACTGTGACTAGTGAAGTTAGTCCATGTGTTTCAGTCATAATTATTAAACATAAGTAAACCATGTGTTTGTACAGATATTCCAAATAGCCAATGCGTCTTAAATAATACAACTTTAAAATGGTAAGATCAAATGTCTCAGGTCTTCCCACGAAAAAATGTACTGTGAGATTTCATAGTAAAACTGTAAATTGCTTGACGGTTTTTATGTTAACTTTTACAGTTTGGCCATCAAGTCTGCAGTTCAACTATGGATTTTTTAGGGTATTTTGTCTCCTTCATGGTTCCACTGTCAGATTTCATAGTATAATTGGTAAAAAACTCCACAGTTCTACTATGGATATTAATGGTAATTTGGCCACCTCATGGTTCTACTGTTAAATATGACACTACATTTTTATTGGGTTGCTATTACAATAGCAGAAACATTAAAAGCATCAAGTACACACTTGAACCAGAAAGAAACTGCAATTTAAATATCAAGATGATCCAAACAACTCACATCAATTCATGATTTAAAACCTGAAAAACAAACCATTGATTATTCAATTATTTACATTCTTCTTTAATCGGCTTCAATATGCATCAGCACCTTGATTAAGCAATGTGTAGGGAACTTACCAGGATGATAATTAAAAATACGATCCATCCATCAATATTTCATTATGAATTGATCAACAGAATCGAATGCAGTCTTGGAAGGAAACTTTTAATTGGAATTATTAATTTAATTGGAAACTACCATTTCAAATCTGTAACTCTTTAGCTTCCATACAAAACTATCTAGTTCATCTATTTAAATAGATTGTGATATTAAGTACTAAAGAACCTGTGGTTCTGAGAAATAAAAAATTATAATGGCTCAATAAAGATGCAGGCGTTCACTGTTTAACAAGCATCCAACCAGTGACTGTTTGCTTTGATGACTGAGGTGGTAACAATGCTAACTAATATTAATAGGTCTGTGTCCCTGTTATAGGTCTGTTTTATCTGCCTAGAAGAGAAGTGAAAGCAAAAGATGTGTACTTTTTCTTTCAAATGTGACTAGCAACGTCACGCTGGATTTACATAAAGGTTTGAAAGGTGTAAATGCATTGCCTTTTCATGAAGTTTGCATTTCTTCAAGTGAACTCATTCCATCTTGGTTGCGTGCAGCCAGTGAGGTATGTTTATTCATCTTCATATTCCATCATACACGTTTATTTTTTCCTCCACTGTGTGTGTGATTGTTAATGTCTTTTTGAACTGAAAAACCTCAGTGTTTAGTATTTCCCGGAGGAAGCAGCATGTATAATATTATAGGCTTTAGATGTTGTGTAGGTGGCAGTGCTCCACTACTGTTTCAGTCTCTGCTGCATTTATATATAGTTTGCATACTGCTTATTTGTGAAAATATCTTTTATATTTACATTAAACTAGCATAAAAAGACTGTGACTATGGTAATGTCCAGCCAGTGACAACATCTGACAGTGGCCTGTTCCAAAGAATGTAATGAAACATACCTAAAAATGTAATAAAATAATTGTTAGTTCCTAAAAATCATATGAGAGAATGTTCTTTATTCATGTTCAAAATGGCCTGTGTCCTTTCTGCCTGGAGTCTGCATGTCCTCCCCACAATCCAAAGACATGCGTGTTAGGTTCATTTGTGTCTATAAAGTAGCCCTTAGTGTGTGTGCATGACTGTGTGTGTGTGTGTGCCCTACAATCGCCTAGTGTTGTTCCTGCTCTTGCACCCAGGGCCGCCGGGTGGTGTGGATTAAGTAGAAAATAATGGATAGATGGAAGAATGTCCATGGTCTAAGATGGTCTAATCAGTTCCACAGTTGAGATGATGGCTCTACACAGAGAGGAGCACCATAGGCAGGCAAGTGCCTTGCCCCTTCAACTTAGAGCCAATGAGATGAATGGAGATGAATCCTTGTGAAAATTGTGTTTTGTTGTGAAAACTGCGGTTGTGCAGTACCCTCCCAGGCTAAATCAGCCGCTAGTCTCAAAGACTCAAACACGAGTCCCAAGTGGTGGGCTAAAGAATTTAAGTGCTGCTCCACTAGAGCACCCATACAGACTGATTCATTAAAAGGTCTCCCTGGTTTCCTTAAATGAGCAACATGAGAAAAAGGGAATAACTGATCATACCGATCATACTAAAGAGTCTATGGAAATAAATCACTTAAATATGAAAACTATAGCTTGTATAAAGTAGAATGTATAAG
>JAVSBV010000017.1:4373879-4404831 GCA_033117975.1 Parotocinclus spilosoma | reverse complement strand
TTCTTATTTTTGGCTTCTACTGTGCCCTTCCTCTCTTCTGCTACACTTGTCTGTGAATCATATACTGAATAAATGTATGACCTTGAGCAATGCTGAGTGCACTTCAAAGTCCTTAGGACCAGAGCACTCTGAATCCACAGAGAACTTACTATTGTACCCTAACATTCATAGATGATATAGTCCGTGATTTAAAGGGTCTTATTCGAAATGTTGTCTGGCTGAGTGGTAGAGTGTGTTTTCTTGTATTCTAATTTGTACATCAAACCACATATGTGCTATCGTCATTCAGTCTTAATCTCACATCGTCTTTCTGTGCTACATGTAATGTCAATATAAAGCTTATTTACTCAGTTACAAGAGAACTGTGTACAAAACGTAAATGCTACGGTGATAAAGCTGAAAACCCAAGTGGAACGTTTCCATCTAAACAGTACCCAAAGCCTAAATTGTTATTCAAATCACTTCCTCCAGAAATTACACAATACTGCTTTTCTTCAGCTACAACCAAACCTTAACAATCATACACACAAGCTGTAGAACTAAAATATAATTGTGCATGATGCAATATAAATAAACATTGTGGCACATTTGGCAGCTCAAACACATTGTCTGCAAACAACCAAGAGGGAGTAAGTCCACTTCAAGAAACACTCCATAACAGCCAATGCAGTATCACCTTTAAACACTTTAAACCTTTGTGTGGGCAAAAACCAAGGTAGTGCCACTAGTAGGATGTCACAGTGATCAAATGACCAGCACTCGGCACTTGTAGGTGTATGTAGGTCAAATTTCTTTCGTTTGACCAGCTGTTTATGGCTACAATGCAGAGAAATAAAAGACAGATTTTTATTCCTTATTATAATTGAAGTCGTCAGTCGTTAAAGTGAACAGACGTTAATCAAATGGGTACAGAGCAATGCTAACATGTACAGAAGGATTCTATAGAGCTTAACACTATCACCCAGTGGAGGACAGGACTTGCACCCTTTGCTGCTTACTGGGTGTCCAGATACTTTTGCGACCACATTATTAGTAGCAACACAGATACATAAGTAGAATGAGCTGAATTCAAATGTTGAGTGTCAGCTCTAATGACTTTGCCTTTTGCTAAATCAGATACTGACTGCTCATTAACTATATACAACATATTCCTTTCTCAATAAAACACAGGCCAGCGACATCATGTCTACATGACAACCATTTGTTTTGATTACCCATAATGCGGGCACAGATAAGCCGATGTCTACAGTACAGCATGCAGTTAGACCCATCTCCGGCGCATGCAGTAGGTGTTAATTTAACACTTGAGGTTTTGTTGTGTGTGTGTAATGTGTTTAATATGCTTTTCAACAGCTTGAGTAATAGGTGAGTAGTCTAGCACATTTGTGCTGATGGCTTGCCAAACTGCCACCATTCAATCTGTTACAGCTGTATCTGGAAGATTTGGTGCTGCAATGCATACTCAATTAAAGATTTACAGTGCTAAAGGAGCACGGGCGGCACAGCGGTCAAGTCACGTAAGCCAGGACAGTGCCTCCAGTTCGGCTGAGCAATCCAAAGACACAATGGGTTGGATCTGAGGGAGAGACGGTCGGACAGCGATGACGGTCTAATGCATGGGAGTGGCAGATTCCTTGGCGTGAGCATTCAGTGCCACAAACCTTTGCCACATGCATTTATGGCAACTCTTGCAGGTCTACCCACTCCCATGCCATGGAACTATGTACATGACTAAATTTTGGTAAAACGTGGGACTTCAAAAGTATTTACACGCTAAAAAGGGGCGGCATGGTGGGTAGCACCAGCGCCCCACAGCAACGTTAATTGAAATTAAATTGGCATCAACTTGATTGTATATATGATAGTTCTTGAGGTGACCTTGTGTGTAGATATAACATTGTGTTTGCCGCTAAAATAGTCACTGATGCTGATTGCGACGGTAAATAATTAAAATAAGCAAGCAAGCAAACAAACACAGCAAAAAGAAATGATCCATGAGTTAAATTAGACATGTAACAAGTGATGTATAACAAGAAGGCTTAGGTAAATCCATCATTTCATTCAACAGCAATAATTTGTTCATCCCGATCCCGGATTCATGCTGCTTTTAGGGACTTATAGAAGTATAGACATATACTTCACAAATAGAGGTATTTATAGTAGAAGATCCACCTAACTACCACAATTTAAGGGTGTTTTAGGAATCGCAAGGAAATAAGAACAACATAAAAATTTCATGCAGAGAGGACACAGAGGCGAGGATCCCAGGACCTTGGAGCTGAGTGAAACCAGTACTATTGCTTTTGAATGAGTTTGTGTAACTTGCATGTGTGTGAGGACTTGGCGTTTCTTATATGTAACAAGCTGTAATGTTTAACTTATATTATATAATATATATATATAATATTATATGTATATAATATATATACTTATATACACACACACACACACATATATATATATATATATATATATATATATATATATATACACGTTTAACATATATACATATAAATGTATACATGTAAAGCTATAAATATATAAATATTCACTCATCAATTCTCTGTTTCATCTGGCTATTCTTGTGTATTGTTTATAACACTGTCAGTGCATACTATACATACTATAATGACCATATCTAATTATTTGTCAGTATCTTTAATATAATACAACTACAAAATACATGGAATTTGTAAGCAGTATTAAACAGGTTGAATCTCAGCTGAGAAAACAGAGAAATTAGGTTCTAAAGACTTCCATGAAAAGTATTTAGTGTGAGCTCCCCTTACACTTGAGCCATGACAGCATCGACTGGATGCCAAGTAATGCCCCCCTAGTTCCAACAGTCTGAAAAAACTTAATCAGAGATATGCTAAGATATGTTAAAGCTGGAATATGGACCAAGGTTCCAAGTTTGAAATACTTCGGCCTAACAGTCAAAAATATGTTACATACAATCTTGCTAAAACAACACTTAGAATAGTGGCCTAAGACTTTTGTGTTATACTGTAGGTTCAGGAAAGCCACCCATTCTTGTCATAAACAGCCATTTTGCCTCAATAGCACCGTTTGCCTGTTAATTTTCCACACTTTTAAAGGCAAAAATGAATTTTTGCATTAAATTAAGCACTAGCCTTAAGCAACCAGTTCACCCAGACTGGGTTGCCTATTAATTAATGGCTGTTTGTTGGTTAGGCTATTTGTGATGGAGAAATGACGCCTCTAAATAATCTTCATTACTTTTAAAGCCATGGCCATTGAAGCGATGCCCTTGTAACAATAACTTTTCAGAGCAATTCCTGCAGGACTTCATGGCTGGTGAGCAACATTCCAGTTATTGTGCATAATCGATCACACGCTCTGTGTTCGCTGCAATAAAAGCTTCTAGTTGTTTATTGAATTGATGAATTGGTCTATCTATCGTTCTTAAAGTGTCAGGTCTATATTACACAAGCCTTTGAGACCAACTCGTTTATTCAGAGAACATGTACGTAATGCATAAGAGTCACCGGTCACAGGTTTAGAATCTGACTGGCTTCATTTCAAGAGGTAACAAGAATCTATACTATGAGTCGTCCCCTTTTCCATTACTCAACCTTTATAGTGCTCCAGTTACAGGATATTATCAACACTTCTCATCAAGTTATGGATCGCTAAATCTATACTTTTGACCACTTTTTTGTCTTTGGCAGCACTTTTGTATTGTCTAAGTCTGTGTTACATTCCTTTGGGTGATATCTGGTTTGACTAATCGATTAACCAAATAATAAAATAACAAAGGCAGGGTTGCCAGTACATGGATTTCCACATATTTACATTTACACTTAGTAATTGAACAACTTGGATTGTAACTGATATAATCTTACAATCCAAGCAACTGCAGGTTAAGGGACTTTCTCAAAACCCCAGCAGTGGCATTTTAGCAGAGGTGAGATTGACGTTTTCTGATCCACAGTATAAAAACCTTAAGCACTGTGCCGCCACAGTACTTACAATACTTCTAAAATGCTCTCCACTCACCCCTGCATGGAGCATTATTTGGCTTTAATGCATAACCTAAGTAGGATAAACTATTAATTTATTACATTGTGCATTAGGATGATTAAATACGCAAGACAATTATTGTAAGAGAATGGCCATGTGTGTTACATTTAAGGTTGTGATATGTGCCATTACACCACAATATACATTCAAAAACGATCAAGCAAAACTAAGAGAACATGCTTGCTTTTTATTCTTCTTAAACATCAAACCAAATTAAATGCTTTTTGTGAATTCAAACTGATATGGCATGCTGTTGATTTTCAGCTGCAATCATTAAAAGCATAAAAATAAAAGAGTATGGATATGATTTATTTACTGATATGCTGTATGAATTTTTTCAGAAGTCATTTATTTAAATCTGTCATGTTACACAGACAGGCTGGCAGTCATGTGTAAAGTCCCAGCTGTAAACGCACAGTGGGTGGTCCATAAAAATAACACATACGCTTTTTCCTGGATAAATTGTGAATACAGAGCCACAGCAACCCAAATGAACAGTAAGTGTATATGAAACTGAGCAATGTTTAATTTATTATTAAACATTTTATTTATGTTAATAATTCAGGTTTGGTACAACAATCCAAAGTTTCAGCCAGTTACAAAATTCCAAGAACTGGGAACCTGTTTAAAATATGTACCTATCTGTTCCTGCATGTATTTTGCAGAGGCAGAGTTGGGTTTGGTTGGGTGTTAGGGTATCATGATATAAATGATTGCAGCCAAGATGCATCAATAGCAAAAGTTCAAATATACTGCTCATAAAAATGAGGGGGTAATTCAAAATGAATGAAGTGATTAAAAAAAGAAGCATTTGAAGAAGTATTTATAAGATATATTCATGGGGATGAACAGGTCAAACTGGATGAGAGTGCCACACATTGACTGTTCAGTAGGGTGTATGGTCACCCAAGCTTGTCAAAACACACTGACAGTGATGGGGCATGGACAGGATCAGATTGTCCAGCAGTTCTTGTGGGATTCTCTTCATATTCATTTAAAAATATCCCCTTATTTTGTGGTGTTTGGAGTGGTGTATTTGGTGCGATGAACTTGAAAATGAAATGGAAAATGAATGTTGAAACAAGGTGTCTCACTTTTTATATATACATTTTTTTTCACTTCATATCTAGACATGGATACTTTTCTGCATTGTGCACTAAATGTTTTCTGTTGTGTTCTGGGTGTGCAGTCTGGAGCAGGATGTGAAGAAGCTGAAGGCGGACCTTCAGGCGAGTCGGCAGCTGGAGCAGGAACTGCGAGCTCAGATCGGCTCACTGAACAACACGGAAAGAACCACACGCTCGGAGCTCAGCCAGCTCCGTCACGAGAACGAGCTCCTGCAAAACAAGTGAGAATTTAACACTCCGGTGCGATAATGTGCTGTGATGCAAAGAAGTGACGATGTGGATGATAAAGATGTGCTGTGTACAGTACGTGTGGTATAAATGTGTACCAGATAGCTAATGGCTTTGAGGCTATTTAACAGATTTGCTTAGCTACAGTGGTAAATATTTAGTTGCCTAGTTGACCCTTCTACAGTCTGAAGAAGCTCAATCTAGCCATGAAACAGAAGGGAAAAGGGCTAAAAGCTAGGCTATGTTAAAGCTTAAAAAGATTTGGATTGAATATCAGTGGATAAGAGGATTATGGATTGACCAATCCATGTTTAGAATTATTTGGTCCAGTCATCGACAATATGTTATACAGGGTGAGTCAAAAGTCAGTCACACCCATTTCAGAAACAAAGGGGAGAATTTACATTTATGTTATTTAGCACAATACAGTCTTATAATCTGAACAATGGTGGGTCTTGCTCAGGGACCCAACTGTGGTAGAGGTGGGATTTGAACCCTGGACCTTCTGGCCAATAGTCCAGTACCTTAACCACTAGACCACTACAGTCATATCTGAATACCCCAGCAAGTTATGGATGAGGCGCCTATCTTTTAGGCTTTGTCCGGAACATGGGTCCCATCTTGAAAGTCTGGATATTTGATCGATTGCCAAAATCAGATTGCAATAGCTCTTGTGGTTAAAAAGGTATGAGCACAAAGTTCTAAACTTTTGATGTTCATCACAGGTAGCTGAAAATTGAATTGATGATTCTGATGTCCGGGTAACACAGGTGCCGTATCATAGCAAGAAACTTAAACAATCGACACCCAAAAAGATCACCAATTTCATACAGCACCGTTACATCCATCATAGCCAAACTCTGAGAAACCGGGAATGTGGACGACAAACCACGTAGTGATCGTCTGAAAACATCTACCGATGGAGAAACCTCAACAATGGTTTTAGCAGCCTTTGTGAAAAGTCCACAATGCAGCTCAGGACGTGTCCTGCGATTTTTAAATCACCCTGTATATGCTCATTATACTGTTGCTCAAATACCAAATCTACTGGTGGCTTAATATTTATTTCAGTACTGTAGAGTCACTGGTATAAGGGCTCTGTCCTAAATGGAGTACACTATATACTTAAATAGTCATACTGTTGCATTATCACACGTATTAGTGGATTCTTTTAACTCGTTAAAAAGAGACAGAAGCCATATGTGTTTATTCCTACTAGCCACTTTATTAGGTACAGTTTTCTAGTACCGGATTGGAACTGCTTTTGCTTTCGTGAGCTCAGTGAACTCAATAGTTAGTGTTAAATGTGAAGTTTGTCGCCTCCCCAGACTTCATAACGCTGTGCAGGCTAAGCAGAAGGACAAGCAGACAATCACTCAGCTGGAAAAGCGACTGAAGACGGAGCAAGACGCTCGATCGACAGCTGAGAAGCAGCTTAATGATGACAAAAAGAGGAAGAAGCTTGAGGAGGCCACGGTAGCACGGGCTGTTGCTCTCAATGCTGTCTCCAGGTAACGCTTGCTTAAATAGTGTTTTTTTTTTTTTTTTTTTTTAATACACATTAATTGCGTAAGAACCCCAGTGACAGTTTAAGGCTTCCGTACAATTCAGTTCACGCACAAGATGCAATATACGCGACCGACCAAGTGGAACAGCACTAAAGCTTTGATAAGGCGCTTTCACACCAAGCAGTTCTAGGGACTAATTAGGTAGTAATGACCAACTCCATTAGTTCCAGGGCCTTTTTGGCTTGCATTTGCCCCGTCATAGGGAACAGTGTGTGACAGTGGTGTGACTTAAGCTTGTTTAAGTTTGTTTAGACGACTCAAAACCTCCAGTAAATCCTGGACCGAAGCCTGGAGGCACTATATCCATGCATATGTCTGTTTTCTTTAACCCATTTTTGCATTAAAAGTTGGTGATGTATTTATTTTGTAAAAGGATTCTAAGAAAGTTCCTAACTTTGAGTTTTAGCTTAAGAGTGATAGAGAAGGGATCTCAGAGCGACTCTGAGCAAGGAGAACATACAACCTTTTATTTAAGAGCGTTTTCACAAATGAAGTAGACAAAATGGTCCAAGGATCAGGTCCAGACATTTGAGATGTTCTGTCTCAGACACGTTCTCAGTACAGGAAATATTCGACGTGCTTCAGGCACCCGTGTTTGGGAGATACCGAACAGCTGTGCATGTGTACTCACAACACTGAGTGAACGGTACGAGTCGAGCAGAGTTGAGTGAATCGGAATCACTTTAGAAATGTAGAAAGTAAAGTCACTGGACCGCCTTAAAACCTGTCGAATTCGATTCTCGGTGAGTCAGTCTCACAGTAGCTCTCACGGAGGATTTCTTTACTGTTTCTCTCACACACATCTACAGTAATGTATTCCAAGTTACCACTGGGCCTTAGATTTTTAAAGTGATAACAGAAAGCATAAAGGAAACAGTGAGACGTTTTTACTTAGGGAAAAGTAGCCCATTATGTGCCATAAGCTATTTCTGCCTACTTTACACTAATCACACATGTTTATTTGTTTAATTGTGTTGATAATTTCATTAATTATACAATTCTGGTTAATCGTATGAGCTTCTGGAAGTGCTGCCTTTGTTTGTGTAATAATGGAAGTTTTTTTTCCTCTTATTCCTGCAGAGGGGAGTGCGCAGACACCTTGAGAAATCGTATTCGAGAGCTAGAGTCCGAGTGTAAAAAGGTCTACCACGACTTGAAGTCTAAAGAGGAGCAGCTCCGTGAGCTGGAGGCCAAAGCTCAGGTGAGGCGGGGGCTTCATAGCCGAACTGCGGCACACAAACCTGAGTCAAATACACTGCACTGGTATATAACTTCCAGTGGATGTTCCACCCAGTTTGCTTACTGGAGAATTCAGAATTCGTAAAATATCTGGGACCGAGTGTTAGTTGGAATTGAGGGGTTTTTTTGGTACATGGAAAATGCTACATAAATGAGATGTACGAATATTATTAATTGGTATAAAAAGCAACAAAGTTTTCTGACAATGGTATAAAAACGCAGGTGCAGTTTTTTACTGAACACTTTGCTTATTCTGTCATCCATATCAATCAGTCAATTTAAATATATTAGTATATTGCTTTTCTAAAAAGGTCACAAAGCAGCTTTACAGAGATCCAAGTTCCTGCCTCTTTGAGCAAACCAGTGGTGACAGTGGCAAGAAAAAACTCCATTAGATGAGAGGAAGAAACCTGGAGAGGAACCAGACGTCTTATTCGTCTTCCTCTGGCCGACACTGGATAGACAAATAAAGGAAGTTGATCTAATTTAGAGAAATGGCTAATGGTCAGGTGACTGGGGGGGGGGGGGAGTACGGGACAATTAGCATTTGTTTTGTCTTGATTTCATGTAGTTGTTGCAAAGCTTTGAGGTGTGTTTTTAGCTGTCCATCGCAGTCCTTTCCAGCTTGGTCGTGTGTCTTACAGGTATAAGGACGGTCGGGACCTCATTTCCTTCAATAACGAGTTTTCTCTTTTCTTTACAAGCTTGTGTCGGTACTAGTTCTAGCCCTTCAAACTAAGCTGCACTTTAGCTCCACTCAAGTTGTTTCCATTATTAGAAACCAGTCCCACCTTGCCCTAAAGTGACTGTGTATCAGACAAAATAATGCTGCATATTTTTACACTATTTTATTTCGCTATAAATATTTTCTTTGTCTCTGTTATTTTTACTATTACTACAAACCTATTTGGCTACAAACATTAGTTCTATTCTTACATTTAACATCTGGGCCACCCAAGGAGGTTTGGTCCCTTTTTGAGTTATGGTCCTCACAAGGTTCCTTCTTTGTAATGTTTGTGGAGTTTTTCATTTCCACTGTCTCCCCTCTGCTTGTTCAATTTGGGATTGGCCCTAGCAGATAAACGAGTACTGTAAAAATGCTTTGAGACAATGCCCCATTGAAATAAATCTCCAAATAAATGCATCTGGCTTGACATGACCAGTGTCAGCCCGCTGAGGACAGGTGTCCCATTCCCATATCTGAGCCCCGTTGGGTTGACTCAGGAAAGGTGGGCTTAAAATATAAATATAGGGGTGGTGCTGGTGCAGTGACCGACCAGAAAGTCCATGGTTCGAGTCCCAACACACCCAAGCTGCCACTGTTGGACACTTGAGCATGGCCCTTGATCCTCAGTTGCTGGGATCGTACCCTTGCATCTGCTGAAGGCTGTGAATGTATGTCTACTAAACTGCTGGTACCAGTGGAAGAAGGTATACAGAAGTGTTTCTCGTGTTTTGGCAGGAATTGCGCAAGTACAAAGAGAACGAGAAAGATACGGAGGTCCTCATGTCGGCCCTGTCGGCCATGCAGGATAAGACTCAGCACCTGGAGAACAGCTTAAGCGCCGAGACCAGGATCAAGCTGGACCTTTTCTCAGCTCTGGGAGACGCCAAGAGGCAACTGGAAATCGCACAAGGTCCGTTTATGGCTTTGTGCTTAAATTCAGAACGTTTTAACCCTCGTGCTTCATCTTGCGCTCGTGATGTGTGCAGGCCAGATCCTGCAGAAGGAGCAGGAGATCAAGGAGCTGAAGCAGAAGATCGCAGAGGTCATGGCCGTCATGCCCAGCATCACCTATTCCACCGATGCCAGCATCATGCCTCCGGTTTCGCCACACTACTCGTCCAAGTTCATGGACACGGGTCCGTCCGGGCTGGACCCCAATGCCTCTGTGTACCAGCCGCTTAAGAAGTGAAGTTCCCCTTTTTCTGAAAGCTGCCTGGCTCAGTACGCGTGCTAGTTAGAGTGTTTTTTTTTTAACGCTCTTGCCGTGGTCTGTCATGTGGTATCGATTATACCAGAGGATGAATCACACAGTTACGGTCTTCGATTGGTTTGTTTGCAAAACTTTGACGCACGGAGGCTTTTCTCTTTCTACGTTTGTGTTCATTCTGAGTAATTCCGTGCAACGGCGCTGCTTTTTTTCGTATTTGCACTTTCACGGTCAGTTTACAGACAGAAAACGCGCTTGGTTTGAGAGTATTCGCGATCGATGGTGTCATTTCTCTATTCAGACTGTCTGAATGAGCATGTTTGAGTTGAGTTACGACAACGTTCTTGGTTTTTTTGCGTCCGTTTTGACCGTCGACACGTTTCGATTTCGTGCTTAGCATCGGAAGATGTGTTTTGAAGAAGAGGACAGATTGTGGTCAACGATTTATAAACTGCATAAACATTTGGGGTTTGCTGTTAACGCACATGCTTTTTGAATCAGAACAGAAAGGTACGAAGAGTTCGCACAGTGCCTTGAATCTTTTCAGTTTTGGGACCTGGATGATGTTTTACAGAGTGACTGGATGATTCTGTATCACATGGTCACCCATACTGCTCGTATCTCAATAGTGATTTTTAGGTGACGCTAAGGGGTGGTGTTCATAGGACTACATACGCTACATATTTATAACTCATACAAACCCACATTTATATGTGGATGTGTCTCTTTTTTCAGTTTGGTCAAAATTCCCAGGCATGCACAGCTTTGTAACATAAACCTATAGTACTGTGCAAATGTCTTAAGCCACCATTAGAATTGCTGTTTTACCAACTGTATAATGACCATATATAACATCTATTAAAGACTGGACCCAAATAACTTGCCACTCTATAATACTCTTTTCTAGATCTTTGTTCCAATTTTTGTTAGCTTTAGCAGATCTTTTTACCCTGTTCCCAAAAAGACCAGGGTCAGTTTACAATCGAAGTGCAGTGTAAGGGGGGGGTCCCACTAAATACTTTCCATTCTAACTCTAATCTGGTGTTTGTTTCAGATTTTTCTCCATTTTTTATATTGCATAGAAAATGTATCAATATTTTCTGATTGTAATCTAGTAAAGAGACAGAACAGTAATTATATATGGCCATTTTGCTGTTAATATAATGTCATATTTAATGGTGGTCTAAAACTTTTGCACAAAATATCACAGCAAAATATTGTTTTGGTCGGATTAGGTCAAGTAACAGTGACCTACAGTTGTGTTATGACACTCGGTAAGCCTACTAGACATATGCTTTGTATAACAATTGACATAAACCTACACATCCATTTCTAAAGGCATATTTCTATACAAAGCTTCCTTTTGTCCATTTTGATTAATGCAAGAGAAGAGAGAGCACCCAGCCTATATGGCTATGACAAGACTGTTACAACATCTCATAACTGTTATTAACGACAAACGTGCGGTACTGTGCAAAAGTCTTAGGCCACCATTAGATTTGTTGTTTTAGCAACCTTATAATGGCCATATATAAAACACTGTCAATGTTTGGACCCAGAAAACTTTTGTTACTCCGTAATACTCTTTTCCACTGTTCTAATCTTTGGCCTGTCTTTGCCTTTTTACCCTGTTCCCTTTGCCAAAAAGTCATTTCTTGGCTGCTACCCCATTTGTCATCGGCGGAGTGCCACTGTAGCCTATAAAAGCCGTTTTTCTGTTTTTTGTTTTTTTTTTTCTCCTCAGTTTTGAATACTACAAAAAACCATTCCATATTTACTGATGTGATATTCTAATAAATAATAGTATATCTGATCTAATGGTGGTCTAAAACTTTTGCACAACAATGTACAAAGAATTTAATGAAGCCGTCATAGCATTATTATGTTAATCTGATATACCAGGAAGACGCTTGAGATCCAAAATCAGTTGTTAAGCCTAGAAATGATGAGAACAGTCATTTGGGTGTCATGTTATGATATATCAAGTCGTTTGGGTGTTGCATATTCTTGCCAGAAATAGTCAACATTGACAAAAGTAGCTTTTTGTGGCAGTTGACACCCACTGGTTTCGATGCTTTCTAAGTGTATCATGCGCTTTTCGTTTTATTGTTATTAAGAGCGTATCTAGTTGTTCTTTAGTCTTGTGAACACCACTGAATATAAAAGTGATCCAGTATCACCAAAGTGATCACTGAAATGAAGCAAATTCTCATGAACCTGTTACAATTTCTCTTGACAGGTAATCGGTACCGACTTGTTTAGAGAATCGTAATGTTGCGCAATTCTTTCCGAATGTTTCATTTTAGTTTAAAGTGCCAATTCATCCCATATCTTCACCTATTGTTAGCAGAAAACGCACTTTGTGTCATCATACCGGAGAAGTGAATGACCACTTGCTTACACTGAGCTTTTTTATGTTTATTATTTAGCAAGAAGGATAATTTGCCAAAACTTGACCTTTAGTATTAAGAATTTCATCTTGTCTCTTCTTCTTTTGTTGGTTTGTTTTTGGTTTTTTTTTTTTTTTTTTAAAAGTATTTGTGTGGACTGCAAGGGCATGGTATTGGATTGTTTTGGTTAAACTTTGTAGGAAGTAAAGACAAAAGCAGTTGTTCATCTGTTGTTCTTCGTTCTTATTGCTACACTGTTTCAGTAGTCTTAGGTATACAGTATGGCCAAAATAAGTCAGCAGCAAAAGCATTTCTAACAAACTTACTGCTATCAATTTTGTATTACACTGCTCACAAAATAGAGGACATTTACATTTATGGCATTTAGCAGACACCCTTATCCAGAGTAACTTACAACTGATACAGTCTTACAATTTAAGCAATAGTGGATTAAGGGCCTTGCTCAAGGACCCAACTGTGGCACCTGGACAGTGGTGAGATTTGATCCCTTGACCATCAGGCCCAGAATCCAGTACCTTAATTGCTAGGCTACTAGTTTCATTGTGGGATATTTATTCCCTAATTTGTGTGAGTATTATATAAAGCATACAGGTATAGAGTCTTGGACATGTTGGAGTACTGTACCCCTCAGACGCCAAATATAATACAGGTTCCAACAAGTCAGTGCTTTAACTTTCTTGAATCCTCATCATCTAAGATGAAGTCAATAAATAGTTTGCCAGATTTGATGCAGGATTTGCACAGAGGACTTCAATTTACATTTACGGCATTTAGCAGACGCCCTTATCCAGAGTTACTTACAACTGATACAATTTTACAATCCAAGCAATTGTGGGTTAAAGGCCTTGCTCAAGGACCAAACTGTGGAAGCTTGGCAGAGGTGGGATTTGAACCCTGGACCATCAGAGTCCAGTATCTTAACCGCTAGGCTACCACAGCCCCAAATCAATCTGACACATGTATGAATAACTGGAATGCCAATTAAGAGTCTGGCCATATTGTCCAACATCAGTGTCTGACTTTACAGGCATGTCAAATCTACTGGATAGCTTTTTCAGAGGACAACAAAAGAGGACAGCTCATAAGAATACCCATGATTTGCTATGTATTTGTATTTTTTTTGCATCAACAATCCTGTGTTTCCTAACAGGTGAGACGTATTTCTGTATTAGTCACACCCACGGGTTCAAATCAAGCATGAACGTTTACAGCATGTTGCAGATATTCTTCTTGAGATAATGGCAAGTCTTGGAAGTCCTTTGTGCTCTGTTTAGTAGATGTTTTCTCATTCTAGTACAAATAGCATGCAGCATAAAACAATACTAAATATAGTACACTGCTCACAAAAAATAGAGGATACCCCATAATAAAATATCCCCTCATTTTTGTGAGCAGTGTATAGCATGTGGATCTGTGGTAGGTTATATAGAAGGGTGATTCATCTAAAAGCCTCTTGGGGGTACTATAGCTCAAGTTAGAAGTGATGTGTAATGTCCTGCCTTTCTTTCATTCTGTTTTAAATACTGTGTGAAATCTGGTGAGAGAATGAAAACCTGAATAAGTATTTAGGACTCTTATGGTATAACTGCCATTTTCCAGCTATGGTTGGGAACAATTTGTCTGATTAGAGAGAAGGGCCAGTGTACATCATATTTCTGATGAAGTGCATCATATTTCTGTGAGCTAAATATACTGCTCACAAATATAAGGGGATACCCTACAATGAAATATCCCCTAATTTTTGTGAGCAGTGTACATTATACAGTATTAGTTTATGGTGGTGTTTTACTTAGCCTCCTCCACATGTCCCCATTTACGCTGTGCTCGTGGTGTGAATTTTACAGAATGCACAGCATGTGGCAGCAGTACGTAAATGCTTAACCTTTGTGTATCTCTACAGTTGTTATTCTAAATATTTAAGTTACTCATCAAAAAAAATCTACTTTATCCCCATCGTAATGGCACAAAACTTGCATGTCCTGGGGTAACTTTGTCTTTTATAGATGCAACTCGGTGAGTTTTGTCTGCTCCAGATCATCAGTGAAGGTGTTTTTCTCTCCCCTGCTAAAAAAAATACTGAGCAGATTTGCCTATTGTTTTTTTTAAGCTCATTTTAGTCTC
Source organism: Parotocinclus spilosoma (assembly GCA_033117975.1). Classification (NCBI taxonomy): domain Eukaryota; kingdom Metazoa; phylum Chordata; class Actinopteri; order Siluriformes; family Loricariidae; genus Parotocinclus; species Parotocinclus spilosoma. The sequence goes on along the minus strand of JAVSBV010000017.1, from coordinate 4,390,159 downwards.
ATCCAGATAAAAATAAACAAAAGCATAATAAATAGACAATATTTGACTCCCAGCACCCAAACCAATCATATTACATATCATTAGAAGGCCCAGGATGTCCTCTTTATAAGACAGTGTGAATTTATAGAGTCGTTCATAAAGATGAAGAGTTATGTATGTAAAAGTAATGTCCAATACAGAGGATGGAAGCTTCTGGGTGCAAAGGGAAACATTCTGTACATGTAAGTTTTTTTTTACCCTAAATAGTTAGAAAATCCCATAAAAGAGAAATTGGCTTATTTTATTTGTTGATTATTTCTTGGTTCCCATGAGGATATGACAGGCATAGGTCACCTCACATCAGGACTGTGGTAGCCTAGTGGTTAATGCACTGGACTCTGGACCTGATGGTCCAGGGTTTAAATCCCACCTCTGCCAAGCTGCCACAGTTGGGTCCTTAAGCAAGGCCCTTAACCCACAATTGCTTAAATTGTAAAAGCATATCAGTTGTAAGTCGCTCTGGATAAGGGCGTCTGCTAAATTTAGTAAATGTAAATGTCACTTGCTACTCAATTACAATAACTTTTTGCTTTTTGAGTTTGCTCATTTATGTAATCAAACCCTTTTTTAAAATTAATTGCTTCATGTTTGCTTTGAAATATCCCCTAATATTTACAAGCAGTCTTATATGAAAGCCATCATCAACACAAGGGTAGTTGCTCAGTTCACAAATCACATTCCTTAACCATGGCATTGAAATTCTTGATAAGCAATGTTGTTCAGCAACCACCACCAACACCCCACCCGCCATACATTGTATATCACCTGATGCACCCGTAAGCAGAGCAAAATTGTGACCGATATGACTGGTTGCTTGCAGTGCGGCCTGTACAATTTCCGGAGGAGGCTGAATTGCTTTAGATGTGGCGCAGCCAAAGCAGGTGAGTAGCTCCTTCACTGAAGTTTCTGCCTACTTGTCTAAATCCTTTAGGATCCAAATGTACTTATGTTGATTCCTTATTCCGAAGCCTATATGATTTTGTTGGCCAGTTAGTAAGCTCTCTGTATCCATGGGTCTTGCATGCACAGATTCCAACCAAAGATTGAAAATAATCTTGTGAAAATTCCATAATGTTCTGAAAAGCAAAATTTGTCGCACACAGAGCACTATGTCGTATCCAAGTGATAGAAGTGATAAGTAGGCATAGTGTTTAGCATAGCATAGTGTTTGCATAGCCTCCTGCAATTTCAAAGATCGTCAGTTGCTCTCCAGCATTCACTTTTGTGCATTGTTCACCTTGCAACTCCTTCATTCGCGTGTAGCTGAGCAGTGTCCTGATGCTTTAAGGCATTACTAAAAGAACCCTGGGTTTGTTTATATGAAATTGTTTCAAATTGCAATTTTATAGTTATAAAATATGTACCCTGAAACATTTTGTGTTCTTTACAACTTTTGTCATTTTTGCAATTTCATTAAATACAAAGGTGCCATTTTACTTTTGCTTGTTTAATTGTAGTTATTCTCTTAAAAGGAAAATTCTATTTAAAAACCTAAAAATCTGAATGGTGAAAAAAAATCACAAATAGAATTTGGGAAATAAAATAATTTAAAAAGGGAATAAATATTTAATAGGGCCCTACTATCTGCAGCTAGTCCTAGAACCAATTTCCTGTGTATATGGAGGGCTGCCTGTATCTAAAAAAAAAAAGTAATAGTGCCTGTATCTGTATTTATCACGTTAGCCTGATCCTAATAAGACCTACTTTTGTGTTTTTCCACAGATTCTGAGTCCACTGTAACAACTGGCTCAACAGAGACCCAGTCCAGTGGGGATTACTATGGAGACAGTAATAATAATTCAGATGCATTGCTTATACGGATTGCAAAGAAATATTTGTGTAGCTTTTAATACTATGTCTAACTAAACTACTATGTTTAATGTAACTATATATTTCTTGCGATGTTACAGCGATCATCTTAAGAAACATCGCCCCACTGTCCAGTGTGGAAGGCATCTTGACAGCCCTTGCACCACATGCCAACTTGTCTCCAAGCAACATTCGTCTTATCAAAGACAAGCAGACTGGACAGAACAGGGGCTTTGCTTTTGTTCAGCTCTCATCTCCTCTTGTAAGTGGCCAATCTTCCATACTTGGGGAAATGAACTTTTACTTTAAAAAAAAAAAAAAAAAAAAATGGTTCACCCAGGTGTGTCAAAATATTCCATAATTTCTCTTCACAGCAAGTCTGCTAGCAATTCTTGAATACAACTAAAATTGGCTGTATTTTACGTACTCATTTTAAATTTAAGGTTAGTGCTGATGTTCATAGACTGATTTCTGTTACTGCATTTGTAGGAGGCATCACAGCTCCTGACCATCCTGCAGGGTCTACAGCCACCACTCAAACTCGATGGCAAGACCATTGGGTTTGACTACGCCAAGAGTGCACGGAAGTATGTTGGTTTATTTAAAAAAAAAAAAAACCCATTTATTTTAACCGGTTTGATAGGTTTTTTTTCTGACTTGATTGACTAGCGATGTATATGACTTATAACCTGCTCTCTCTAGGGATTTGCTGTTACCTGATGGAAACCGTGTTAGTGCTTTCTCAGTAGCCAGTACTGCTATTGCTGCTGCCCAGTGGTCATCTAGCCAGGTTCTTAAAATCATAGCTTTCTGTGTGTCCCCTTATTTGCTGGTTAAAGGGTTGAATCAGTGTTGGAGTCCCTGTTAACTGTTGTTTCCTTAACAGTTGCAACAGAGCACAGAACCATCATTGGAGTACAATTATCTGCAGGAAGGCTACGTACCCTATTCACAGGTTAGCAGGTTTCCTCCTTGGTTTTCTGTGATGAAAGGTGTCAATGGAAACAGTATCAAACATGAGTTTCCTTGCTTTCCTGTAGGAATATCAGGCCCAGTACCACCAGCAGCCTGGAACAACAGACCCATCTCAGGCCAATGGCATTCTTGGAGGTAAGACAGAAGAGAGAGGACCTTGAGGTTTAGTAATGTTTTAAAAACTTAAAGAAACTAGTCTTGTTCCTATTGTACTGTTACATGTACATATTTAAACATGTATGATTTTAATATTGCTGGAAAAGTCACCCCCTTCCATTGTAGACTGGCACTCAGTTTCGGGTACATGCTTATTTGCTCTTCATGTTCTCTTGGATAGTCTCTGGACCCTGTATGACCAGGATAAATGGGGTTAAAATGTGGAAAAACAATTACACCATTTAACGACTATCATTTTTAAGATCTTGTTGTTAATGCAAATGGACATTGATTGGATAATCATGATAATCGATATATCTAATATCATCTAGAGCAATAATAGAATAATTAATTCTTAAAAAAATAAGTAATAAAAATAAGTCTTCATTTTGGATGCCATAACCAGCTTTGCATCTCAATATCCATTCTATGCTAGGCATCCACAAGCACTTGTGGGAATTTGAGTGGCAACGGTGTGCTCGCTTGCTCACATTTTGGCTATAGACCGTTCCAACTTTTTGTGTGGGGGTGTGGGTGGAGACTTTTTGAGGTCTGCACGTCCTCCTCGTGTCTGCATGGCTTTACTCTGGTTTTCTCAGCCCTTGTTCTCCAATACTTTTCCATATAGTTGTGAAGTTACCCTTTACATTACAGTAGCATGAAAAGACTGCGACAACATTCATTTTGGTCTACAACCTGTTTCATGAAACACATTGCAGATGTTAAATGGCCGAGGAGAGTATGTGTAGCTCGACTAGTAAACATCCAGTGGAATGTCCTCACTCTGTGTGTTTGTATGTAGCTGCTCCTGGATTGAAGGTACTCCCCACTGCTGGAGCAGTCGTCATCTCTCAGGGTGCTCAGGTTTATCAGCCTCAACTCGTTATCCAGCCAGCCACACAGGTGAGACTGTCCATCGATCGTCCATCATTGTTCAGCTTGATCATTTTGTACTTTCTTTACAACGGATTACCTCATGTTTTAGGCCATTCAGCCTGCGACCATCATAGCAGCTGCCACCATCTCAGCCCCTGCAACCTCTCTTGCCCTCACAGCTACCACTACAGCCACGACTTCAGCCATCTCTACAGCTTCCACATCAGATGCTAAAACCCGTAAGGTTTAAGCCAAAGTACAGATTGATCAGTACACTTTTGTACACTGTATTTATTACCTTTTTTTTCTTAGCTGCTCCTGATCCTTCCAGCTACCAGTATGATGAAGCATCTGGTTATTACTATGACTCTCAAACTGGTCTCTATTATGATCCCAACACACATGTAGGTCACCACACGCACACTTTTTGCCCCTTAAACCCAAAGTTAAATGTTTTAGCCAAACTTGTTTGTTATATGCTCTGTCAATTAGTATAGTTATCAGTTATAGTTAATTTTTTGTTTTGTTTCAGTACTACTACAATTCGTACACGCAGCAGTACCTGTACTGGGACAGTGACAAACAGGCATATGTGCCTGCAGCTGATAATGGTGGCAATGCGCAGGGCCCTGCTGCCTCTACCTCCACCTCTGCTAAAGAAGGCAAGGAGAAAAAGGAAAAGCCCAAGAGCAAAACTGCCCAACAGGTACCATTTGTCTTTGGATGATCAATAAACTACTTTTGATAATGCGACATGGGTGATGGAATTAACTTACATTTTTCCAGGATAAAGTTTTATGCAAAAGTCTTATGCCACATTAAATTAGATAGATTTTATCAATGGCATAATTACTCTATACCATTGTTCTCTTTATAACAGCCAAAAACAAGAAATATGTGTGCAGTATTAAGAAACTGAAAAGAAAATCAGGGAAAAAAACTGTGGCAAGTGTTTTGCATGACCTTCCTTTACACTTGACTCTTCTGTAGTCTGAAGTAGCTTGATCAGGTATTGGAAGGGTGGCAGCCAACAAACTACTTTTTTGGGGAATGGAACAGTGTATAAAATGTGCCAAAGCTTGCAAAGACTGACACATTAAAGATCTATGTGGTCATTACACCACCACCTAAAACAACAAATCTAACAATGGCCTAAGAATGTTGCTCAACACTGTTTGACTAAACATGTACATATGCGAGGGCCTCTGGCAAAAACCAGCGCTTCTCACCAGGGCAGGCCAGCACGGCCAGTTCAAGAAAAAAAAACAAGTGAGATGTCCTGTGATTTTTTTTTTCCAAAAATATTAACTTTTGAAAAAAATGCTGATACCCTTAAACCTCAACCAGCCACAGCTCAACATCTTTTCTGGCGAGAAGTGCCTGATATACTATATCAGTCAAAGTTGTGTCCCCTTCATTTATTTAAAGAATTTTTAAAAAGACGATTTCACATCTCAAAAAATGATTGGTATTCTTACTAAAAGGTTTCTTTTCAATTATGTTTTTGAGAAGTATCCATTAAAAAAAAAACACGCTTAAGCATGATGAAACGTTTTCCATTAACGAAGCGCCTAAATTTTTTTTAACGTTACCCATCTATATATGCATGCTGAATGAATCAATTTCGTCCAAACAGCCAAATCTCAGAAGTTTATATTGACTATAGTTATAATCATAACTTGACTTTACAAAACTGAAACAATTTTTAGGATTAGATGAAAATTTACCATGTCCTTCATTTTTAGATAAAAAATTGTCAATGTTTGCGAGAAGAGCCTGTTTTTGCCAGAGCCCTTCACATATGCTCTGAAACTGGGGATAATGCCAACCGCTATGCATGTTTTTTCCTACACATGGCATATGCAGCAGGGATACACAAGATCACTTCATCTCACTACTTGGAACAGTTAGATGTGTAACCTATGACGTTTTAATTTCTAGAATTTTTCTTTTATTGTTTTCCAACAGTGGGTAACATTGTAGACCTCTTATAAAGAGAGTTTGCTGTACACTTAAGTGTGAACTTTTAGATCATATCAATCTATCTAATCCTGCTTTGTAACCTGTTTAGATTGCAAAGGATATGGAGCGATGGGCAAAGAGCTTAAATAAGCAGAAGGAGAACTTTAAGAGTAGCTTCCAACCGATCAGCCAGGAGGAGAGGAAAGAGGCTGCAGCTGCTGATGCTGGGTTCACCCTCTTTGAGAAAAAGGTACTTTGCAGTAACAAAAAATATGTACAGGATTGCTTAGCGAGCACACTACATTTCGAGGAAAGGGCCATTTGACGAAATGCACGTTGACCGAACATTACCATAGTTTCACAGTCAACGCGACTGTAATAAATCTATATGGTAAATTCACATGAAACTATATCTTATATCAGTGGAAATACCACTGGAAACACTTCACTGTTATAAACATGATAAATTAACATCAAGTTGAAAATATTTTCGGTAATATATACTGCTTACAAAAATCAATTTAGAAATTTCCCCTAATTTTTGCGAGCAGTGCAGTTTAGAGCTCAAACGTTAAACATACATGGTTGATAAACAGCACGTTCCTGCATCACTATATCTGAAGAGCCTTACAATCAGTGGCTTTCTCTACCCATATATGAAAAGCATGTTTTGAGATGATTTGTTGTGTAGCAGGCAGGTGGTTTGGAGAGGCTTGTAGCAGAAGCAGTGAAGAATATCGAAGAGGAAAGCTCATCTGCAAAGGTTAGTTGCAGCTTTTTAACTCAAAATCTATACATGGTACGTTTGCCTCTGTGCTTGAGTTCCACCAGGTGGCAAATTGTCCCTTAACTTTGCAGGTAGGTCTTGTGGCAGCCTATAGCGGTGACAGTGAGCCAGAGGAAGTGCCAGAATCAGAGGACAAGCTGGATCAACTGATGGACTGGAAGAGAATGGCCTGTTTACTATGCAGAAGACAGTTTCCTAGTAAAGACGCCCTGACCCGCCATCAACAGCTGTCAGACCTGCACAAGGTTAGTTAGGTTCATTTGGTTTGAACAGATTGATGGGAAAGTGTCGCAGCTTATGCAGTACTTTTTATTAAACAGCAAAACCTGGAGGTTTACAAAAGATCCAAGCTGAGTGAGGCAGAGCTGGAGGAGCTGGAAAGGAAAGAGACGGAGGTTAGGAGCTTCACTGTGTACACATCTCCATATCACCTGAAGCTTGATTTACTCTATTAAACAAAGGTGTTTTTTTCACCATTATTTGTATGAGCAGATGAAGTACAGAGACAGAGCAGCTGAGAGGAGGGAGAAGTATGGTATCCCTGAACCTCCTGCACCCAAGAAGAGAAAGTTCACCCAGCCTGCACCAGTAGTGTAAGCTAACACTCTGCAGCCTTTACAGACATTGTAATGGGGATTTATACAACAGTTAGTTCCAACCTCACTGTGCTATTTCTGATAACAGCAAAGCTGTGCGGTATCACTCTGCCGACACATTCCCAAGTAACCACAAGCTTTATTCAGACACGCACAATGGAATCACCCGAATAACTATCTACATTGTGTATTGTTTAGGTCCCTTTTGCTCTTAACATTTGTGTATCTGCACATTGTAAGAACTAACCTTGCGTAATAGTAAGATTGTAACGTATGCCTTTAAAAAGTTTTTGCCACAAATAAACAAACGAGCATTATTCTGAACGAAGAGATAGACTAAGCATTAGTTATGAAACGCATGCCAAGAATTGCCAACCAGCGATTGTGCGAATAACAGTAGTTTCTTGTCAGAACTTGGTGGTCCTTTTGAAACATTTCAAGTCGATACATTTAGCCTTGCGCTAGTTGTAGGAACTCACAATATGCGAAGCATACTGATACTGTAAAAAACAAGTTCTAACTAAATTCCAGTCAACATTTGAAGAACTTTTCCAGTGTGATCTGACACGTTCTCTTGATGGACCGCACTTGAATAAAATCAAGAGAGTGGTGGGTGTGTTCACCTCCCTCTGGTTTTGCTCTTGTCAACACAACTTTTTGGCTTTCCTGACAGCATAAATTCTTCCGGGGATCCTAAAAATCCTCCCATAAATCACTGATCAGCTTTTGCAGTGGCTAAGTGGCGACTTGTGGCTTCTTTTTTTGTAGTAAATGGAAAAATTAGGCAAAGACCTGTAGGTGGCAGTAGAGGGCTGGGGAGAAACTTGGGAGTTTTCGGGTAGTGATGCCAAAGACTAAGAGTTTCTTCACGGATATTACATGCTCTACACATTCTTTGGTCAGATTAAGCGGAATTTTGGCCCAGTAAGCGAATAACATTACATGTGTTTAATAGGATTTGTTTTGGTACTTTAGGATTTGGTCCGAATAAGTGGCTGGTCCCATTAACCGGTGGTCCTATTAACTGGAAACGACTGTACTGCTCACAAAAGGGGAGATTTCAAAATGAAATATTAAATAAATAAAAATATCCCCCTATTTTTGTTAATGTATTAAATATTGTGTGTGGGCAAACGTGCAGTCAAACATAAATAATGAATAAACAGAATATAAATGAGAAAAATATAGAATTCTAAATGTTTACTATGTACTTTTTACAATTCAAACATTTCACATGTATAGTGTTTAATCCAAGATCCTCATCTGTATCTTAAATACAGATTACTCTAGCAGATTACTCTGTATTTAAACACTGATTTGGCTCGTTATATAAGGCAGATGGAATTAGAATAGAATCTCATTAATGTTGTTTGATTTAAAAAATAGAAGTAAGGATATTTATGTCGACAGCAGAAAAAAAACGATTAAATCCTGAACTAATGAAATGACCAAACATAATATAATATAATATAACCGATTACAATGTTGAATCCCTTTGTATATTGTGAAGACAAAATGCACTTTGGATTTGTTGCACTTTGTTTGTTGATTCATTTTTTAATGGTTGTGTTTTTACCTGTTTGCAAAGCAACACATTTAAAAACCTATTTTATTTGTGTGTCAGGATTAAAAACCAGTTTGAGCCCCTCTCGTTCATAAGGACAGAGGAGTGACTGTCCAGATCTGCTCCTCACTGAATGAAAAAGTGAATCTGGGTGGGTGAAGGAGGCGCGCGAGGACAGTGCGCTTCTCTCATCAGACTTTCCTCTCGGTCTGATTTCACTGCTGTGTCTCAGATGTTTTAACATGTGTTGAACCTTAAGCCCTCATTATGAAAGATCAAGCTAGACTGCTCCAAAATGTAATGTGCGCACAGGCCGAATAGAGGGAACAGTCAAATATTATAATGATATTTTAATTCTACATTTAATTCTAGGGATTAATTCGTTTAAATAATACATTCATAATACATTCCAAGTAAAGAAATGCAACAAATCATAATGTTTACGGCTGAACTGAGCGTCTTTAGTACTGTCAGAAATGGGTTAGGTGCTAATGCAAAAGGTTAAACGTATTTTTTATTTACAAAATATTATTACTGGCCACAGTATTAACCTCTGATTATCTCATACAAATGTTTTACGTAAACACTTCTTCAGGTAATTCATTTTCACAATGTTTTAAGTGCGCGCAAATGCAAAAAAAGCAAATGTTTATATTTCTGCAATTCGTACAACCTATAGGTTAAACATGTCTAATAAACTCATTAGGGTTAAATCAGTATGAATCGTTTTGTTCGTGTTTTTTTATGTAATGTTAAAACATCCTGCAGGCAGAAGTTTGAGGAAAATGAACCACATCATGAATGATCTGCTCTCTTACCGCATCCTCCGTCATCCTTTCCTCCTCTCTTTATTTAAAAATAAACTCAGTTCAGTTCACAAATAGAGTCTAGGAAATAGAAATGGACTGTGCTTTAGTGAAACGGGTCACACATTAAGCTCCTTAATTATGCCCCGTGCAGGGCTATTTATTAACCGATTACAACATATTCAGTCCCAGAAAATAAGAAGCTATCTGGATTGGATTTTTTGAACGTATATCAACCTGATAGTTCGTTAAAGAATAAAATAAGATATTCGTATTTTTATTTGTTTTTCCGTAGCCTATTTCTAAAAACATGTAGCAAAATATAAAAACTTTATAATTATTATTATTATTATTGTTATTGTTGTTGTTATTATTATTATTATTATTATTATTACTGATTATTGTTATTACCTGATGTTACTGTTATTATTATTATTATTATTATTATTATTATTATTATGTGTTATTGTTGTTGTTGTTATTGTTATTATTAATAATGATATTGTAGTAGTAGTTGCTGTTGTTATTATAGTAATGCTGCTATTATTATTGTTGATTTGTTGTTCTTTATTATATTTTCGTATCATCACCACAAATAGTATTCTATAAATCCCCGTTAAATGTTTCATCTTTGCATCTAATATTTTTCTCCTTCCTTTTTTTGGTTTTAAATAAATCGGACCCCCAGAAACGTTAAATAATTTTCTCTACCAAATAATCATGAACTTTAAAAGTCTTATTCTAGCACAGAATACTTATATAAACTTAAATAACAATTTGCTCAGTGTTCAGACAATTAAACAAACAAAAAATAACCCACACAACGTGTTAAAAAAGCCTGCCAAACATAAGTCGCTTAATTCGTTTGAACTCGGTTTAATGCATAATAGAAAACCAGCGGCTTTTCTTATTTCTATAATCCACTTCTTTATTAATATAGATATTTATTTTAAAAACAGAAGCAGCACAAATAGAGAAGAAACGCTGCTTAGAACGGTGCAGAGAAACAGCGCGTTCATTTCATTTCGGAAAGGAAAATGATGTTCTCATTCTAATCGCTCTGTTATTGTTAAAATGTTACACGCCGTTTATTAACCAAAAATAGCAGATAAGCGCGAGCTATTTCCTGCTTATGTGTGCAGTAACATTCCTGTGCAGTATTTGTTAATACTGATAATAGTGTGTTAATACTAATAATTTGATGCAATTTACATTTCCCCAGTAACATAACTTAATAAGGGTTCAGTAGCTACAGTTATTTAAAGTATTTATTTATCTAATAAAGTACAACAATGAAGAGGCTAATGGAGTCCAGACAGAGGGAATCCATATTCCGGCCCTGAATTATTATCCATCCAGGCCTACTTGAATATCATAAACACACACTCAGACACTGGTGCTTATTGAGGGCCCCTTTGTCCTGTGTGGATACCGTGGAGTAAATGAATGAAGTGCTCCTCTCATCTATCCCAGGCTCTGGCTCCTCCTCCTGCCTCCTTAGTCCCACTCTATTTGAGCGTTCTGGCCTTCCAAAGCAAACAGACGCACAAGTAAAGGAGCTACACCTCTGTACCTCCTCCTTCTCATTTCCTTCTAACTTCAGTCCATTCAGAGAACCTCGCTGGGACCGTCCCACTGAGACCCCTTGTTTGTTTTTTGCTCTGTGTCTTGCTCTCCATCCCTATCTAGCCTGGTCTTCTAAAAAGGAGCTCATGAAACTTCATGCTTCACGCTGACGTTCATCTCTCTCAGCTTCGGAACACGACCATGACTCTTCTTTGGACTTGACTTGTGACTTCGCCTCGGACTCAGAGCTCAGGACTCGTTCAGCTTCCGGTTTCGGACCTTTCGTGCGAGATGACGGCCATGGGCTCAGACGTCCGCGACCTCAACACCCTTCTGTCTCCGGTCCCGGCACTGCCAGCGGGGAACGGAAACTGCCCCCTGCCCGTGAGCAGTGCCCCTCAGTGGGCACCCATGCTGGATTTCCACGCAGGTGCCCCGTATAGCTCTCTGGGCTCTCACTCCTTCATCAAGCAGGAGCCCAGCTGGGGTGCTACAGACCCCCATGAAGACCCTCATTGTGGCCTGAGCGCTTTCACTGTGCACATATCGGGACAGTTCACAGGCACTGGTGCCTGCAGGTACGGAGCCTTCGGGACGCCCACACCCAACCAGGCGCCTGCCAGCCAGCCCAGGATGTTCAGCAACAGCCCATATCTGTCCAACTGCATGGACAGCCAGGCCGCATCCAGGAACCAGAGTAAGACCCGATTTCTCTCTCTCTCTCTCTCTCTCTCTTACACAAACACACACACACTTCTCCAGTGTATCATCGCCTCAAAGGTAGTGTCTTTTTAACTGCTGAAGACGACATTACTGCTGTTATTGAAAACATCAGTGTTAGTTTGTAGAAGTTACCTGGTGTAAAATGTTTCATTTTTAAAAGCTTGTAGTCACAAAGGTGTAAAAAGCATGGACTCACAGCTACACTAAACTGGAAACCAGTCCAGTAACGCAGTAATCCAGCACTCACTTTGTTTCATCCAGTTAGTTCAGTCATTCCAGATATATTTACAAACTCAAATGCAATTTTCAAATGGAAGAAACTGGAAAATTGGAGCAGGCAGGCAGTAAAGATACTGACACAAAACACACTGTTACTGAAATCCAGTGAGTTTAAGGCCAAGGCCATGACTGACACACATTAATATGTGTGTGTTATACCTTAATGAATCAATATTTCAGCATGAGAAAGTGCAAATACCAAAAAAAAGTCCATCTAGTGAAGCCAACTTCAAGCTCTAAAGTTTAATGTAAGATTTCATAAAAGCAGGTCGATCAGAGTGAACTAAGCCAAAGCATTAAATGTAAAGCTTAATATAAAGATTTATAACCTTAAATCACTTATTAAACCCAGCTTCTTTTATTATGTTAACAATACGTTGCTGTTAATTTGCACCCCAGTGGACCTGAGTATGTGTGATATTGTTCTTCTGTCAGCGCTGAGGTGAAAAGGTTTAACCGCTTAACCACTTATATACCTTTCATTTATCTGGCTCATAAATTCTGTTATATTTTGCACATTTTATCTTCTGGCAGACTGATTGATGTAATAAATATGTAATAAATATGTAATAAAAATATTTTTTTGGTTCATATTAAATATCCTTCATGCCTATTTACATTAGGGCTTTTAAAAATGGAAATAAGATTATTTATTTAAATAGAAGGAATATTAAAGGTTGTTAATAAATAACCTTCTTTATAATTTAACCCAGCTTTTCTTAGTCAGGGGTGATCTGGCACCGATGCCCAAAAAACAGTGAGCATAAGCGTGCCCTAGACAGAACGCCAGTCTGTGCCAGATAAAGTATTATTCAAAAAAATATTAGGACAATTAACAATTAATCTATACTGTATTGATCCCTGGTTAATGACATGTTTTGTGAAGTTGTATGTGAAAAAAATGTATGTCGCTACAAACTCAAATTATGACACATTACTGACTTTATTAAGAAGTAATTTAGGTTCTAACACCTAAAACACAGGGGCATCATCTGGAAAGGTGCCCAAACTTTTTGACTGCTATGTTATAAAAAAACATGCATTCCAATGTGCAGAAATATGTCATGTTTAATATCACATAGACGTGTCCAATAAAATTTTCCCCTGTCCTCGTTTGGGAAGACCAATAAAAACCTAATTTGTCCTGGGGTGCCTGAACTTTTCTTTACTTTCCTTTTCTTAGGGATAATCCAAGATAGTAAACCAAGTACAGTACCATGGACTCATACCTGTGTAAAAGTCTTAGGCCACCATTTGATTTGTAGTTTTCGCAACGTCATAATAAATGTATAGAAAATACATGTCAGCGATTGGACCCAAAAATGTCAAGCATGGATTTGTCATGCCATAGCTCTCTTTTCCACTGATCGTCATTTCAGTTTTTGTGAGGTTTAGCAGATTGTAACCTTTTTACCCCTGCTACCCTTCCAAACAAGACCATTCCTGATCTCAAGCTTCTTCAGACTGTAGAAAGATCAACTTGGCAACCTGATCGCACTTCTTGGCGCTGTATCCTGTAAAATCTGTTCTTCCGATTACTTTCAGTTTTTAAAATTCTGCATTTAAATTGTCTTTGTTCTGGTTGTATTCTGATGAAAAAGACTGAGAAATAATGAGTTATGGTTATTACACCGGTACTAAAACAGGGGTGAATCTAATCCAATGGTGATCAAAGACATTTGCACAGTACTGTAGATCTAAAATAAGTCTTATAGCATATAATATTATTAATGCTTTAAACGTATAAATCTATAACAAACAGGTTGTAACCAGGTCCTGAGAAACCATTAGAATAATTTCTAAACCATTTTCCATTTGATTTATGAATAAGCAGCTTTATAAGAGAAAATGCTATTTGTTAAATCCTGCTTAATATCTTAAGCGATGCTGAGTAGATTTGGCAGGCAGTGTTGATTCCCTTTATTAATTACAGCTGAGCGTTGCTTTGGCTCACGGGGAGCGCGCAAAAGTTTGGAGCAAGTAAATGATGGGTTCTGATAGAAAAAAGCTAAAATATGATTAGACACATCAGTGAATTGCACATGACAAATTCTAATACTCAACAGGCATATGGTCAGTTTATTTATTACATAAAAAAAACAAAGTATATTATAGTATACTGCTCTCAGAAATGAGGGGGTATTTTAAAATGTATTCTCCCAATAAAAATAAAATATTCCTTTATTTTTGTGAGCAGTGCATTTTAGGCCTAATAGACATAACTTCTAAATGAATCCCTAAAAATGCCAGGTTTTTATATAAAATAATTTAAACGCCATTCCAAATGAACACGCCGCAAGTGCACCGTTTGAAACTGAAAGTTTATAAAATAATCTATAAATGGGTTATTCTTACAAAATCCATTTTATTGTTAAGATACAGAAAGTGGATGAAAAAAAAGTGCTGAGGTTAAGAATGCAAATTATTAATGAGAACCCTTTTTAATTACGTCTAACAGGCAGCACTGTGGAGCTTTTGTTAGCACCGGCTCCTCACAGTTCCAGAGCTGCCTAGTTCCAACCTTGGTCTGTGGAGTTTGTATGTTCTCCCTGCATCTGTATGGGTTTCCTGCGGGTGTCCTCCCACATGTCCAAGTCATGCGTTAGATGTCTCTAAAGTGCCCCAGTGTGAGAGAGAGGGATTGTCTTGCTCCCATGCTCTCAATTCAATAACAAATAAAAAGGTATGTGTGTCGTGATGCTGCATACAGCATGCTGTAACCCTTCTTATGTCCAGGCAACCCTGTGTCAGTCCATCTCAGGGCCAGATAGGGTCTGCTGTTGCAGAGCCGGAGCAGTAATCCATTAGGTATAGCCCAGTCGTACCTGTGTACCTGTGTACCTGTGTCAGAAGCCTGAGGTACTGGCAGGACTCAAATGCAGGTCACTGTGCTGGAGGGCTATCCTTAAATACCATGGGCGGCCGACCTAAACGTATTATGATAACATTTATAACAATGTACATTACTGTGCAAAAGTCTTAGGTCACCGTTAGGTACTTTAGTAATAGTATAATGACCAAGTATAAGATATTGGTGACGACGGAATGGGAAAAATGTAACTTTGATTTGTCACTCCATAATCCTTTATTCTCATTCCAATATTTGTGTGCTTTAGCATATTTAACATTTTCACCCTGTTCCCATTTACAAAATTTAGCAGTTGCCCTTATCCACAGTCCCTAACTCTTACATTTAGTTAATAACTGTACATCTTGCTGAAGGACACAAAAGTGGTCGCTTGGCAGAGGAGGCTACTGCTAGGCCGCTAGGCTACCACCGTCACTGAAAATTGTATTTTTTCAAAAGAATGGTTCCTTTTTCACTTTTTACAAAACTTCCTTTAGTGATCAAACTGTTCAGTCTGTTGAAGGGTCACCTTAAACTCCCAATAAAGCTGCCAGATACGGCTAGTGCTCAAGTGTAAGGGGAGATCACCCCATGCCTGCCACTGTAACCTATTTTTTCTCATTTTCCCCCCAGCATAACACTGATTATATTCTAATAACGGAACTGAGAAATACTGATATACCTTCATTACACTATTGATAAAAACTTCCATGTTTGTACTGTATGCAGTGATGGCAGTAACAAGTTACTTAGTAACGCGTTACTGTAATTTTACCACTTTTTAAAGTAACGAGTAATCTAACGCGTTTCTATTTCCAAACCTGTAATCAGATTAAAGTTATTTATCCAAATAACTTTGTGTTACTATTTTTTCATTTTTTTTGTAAAAAATATCTATTTTTGCCTTATCTTGCGTCTCGGGAAGTGATGTCGGCCTTTACGACAATTAAGTCACATTTTCAGCATGAGGACAAGTCATGTGTAATACCACGCAAACGTAAACAAATGGGGGGAGGAGAGGGATACGCGTTTTCTGCTTGGAAGTACAGGCACTATTTTGAATTTGTATTTGCAAAAGATGACGAAATTAAGGTTTGTTGTACACTCTGTGCTGGTGACAAAATGCTATCTAGCTCGAGTCGCAGCACGGCACAGTCAAACCTACAGAGCAAAGTGCAAAGCAGAGAACTTCCATTAATGCAGGAGGTCCCACACCACCCAAACAACCAAAACTGGACTTCGGTGCAAAACTAGTAAGTGCCATTAGTGTTAACAGTTAAATATGTCAGGTCAA
>JAVSBV010000017.1:4149542-4160534 GCA_033117975.1 Parotocinclus spilosoma | reverse complement strand
TTACATAGCACGTCCCGTCTTGTAACATAGGGCATGTTCGTTTAATCGGACCAACCGGTTATTAGGACCAAAACGATTGCATCCCGATGTGGTCCCATTAACCGGAATCGACTGTATAACATTTAGGGAGTTTTTCCTTGCCACAGTCACCCTAGGCTCAGTTTGAGATTGGCCTTAGATATTGAGAGAGAATCTACACATGTAGAGACAACGATAGAAATAAATCTGATTTCACTACTGATCACGGGGAGCCAGTTGGGATGGTTTGGGCATCTCTCTGGGACGCCCCTCGCCAGGTTCTGCCAGATTTTTACGAAAAGAAACCCCAGGACAGACCAAAGACCCACTGGAGGATTTATGTCTCCCAGTTGAGATAGAGAATAGAGATGTGTCTTTTCAGGGCGTTGCCCCCGAGACCCTCACCAGGAGAACCGATAGACAACCGACAGTTAGAACCGATATTGGCAGGAGTGGTGCAGGTTTGCGGGCCTTTTTTTTCCTTTTCAGCGGCTCACAAGGAACAAAACCCAAAGATTTATTGGCACGAGGAGCCGAAACCTATTTCAGCAGAGCCAATCAAGCCGGCGTGTTTTATGATGGCTGTACAAGGCCATGTGAGAGGTGCTGTGCCAGTGTATTTTGAATCTATTAAGCATCTGTTACCTGACAGGAAGCTGCACTGTCACCATCGATCAGAGCCACCTGATGAGGGCCAGGCCGGCTTCTTGGCAGGATACATGCCGAGCACGTACGTGTGCCGCGTCGGCACGGCTCCCCACCTTGAGCTGAATTCCCGCCGGTAATATCGCTCTCGCTCTGCTCGTAGGTGTGACGAGTGTCAGCTGTGTTACCACTTCGGCTGCCTGGACCCTCCGCTAAAGAAGTCACCTAAGCAGACAGGTTATGGCTGGATCTGTCAGGATTGTGACACCTCCTCATCCAAGGTGAGATCCGTGCTTCCTCGGCAGCGGTTCGGGGAGTCGTCTGGCTGCAGCATTCACGGTTTATCAGAGCGGAGTGGGAGGATTTTACTGGTCAGTCAAACGAGGCAGGTAGTAGTTAAAAGTGAAAGCTCAGGAGCCGGCATTGAACCATTCTTACGCTTCGAAAGTCTGCCCAGAACTGAACCGTAAACCAAACCAAGTAAAACCTTCAGATGGGTTAAGCGGCGCTTTAAAGGCACAGGCTTTCAGGTTAGACCCAGGCAGTCGCTCTTATCCGAAATGAACATCATTATCCAGAATGATTGCTCAGTAAAGAACATTATTCCTTAAACCCTAAGAGGCTTTTCGCTCATTAATTAGTCGTTATACGCTAAACGACCCAGTGCACCAACACAGGGTAATGTCTATAACATAACAAATTCCTCATTATGGTAACGTGGTGATCTGGTATTACCCACCATGATCTCTCTTACGTTTCTACAAAATCCCAGCCTGCAATCACAGGGAATTGAAATAGAAGGCTCGACTTGATTTTTAGGAATAATTCTCTGCTTTGTGTGTGAGACAAAACATGGTTAAGATAAAAAAAATAAAAATAAAGAGTAAGCATACAGGGATACATTCTGACCAATCCATAGTAAGTTGAATTTCATTTTTATAGGTACAAGGGGTGGGCGATATGGCCCTAAAATAATATCACGATAACGATATATATGAAGATATATATTAACAACATACAATTGCAACAAAATATTTTTATACTTTCAAATTCCTGACCTCACTGTATTTTTGACTTTAATCGTACTCAGCTACGTGCTTCTGCTTGAGGTGGAGGAACAGATTCGATTTGTTGTTACAGAGCTTTTGCGTAGCTTACCTATCACTGTAGTTTGTAGTACAACTGATATTTTGTACCAAAACCACCACCACACTACCGAAGTCCACCTTCACACAACCCACTTTCTGCCAGATCTGTTGCTCTGCCTACGAGTCACGTTATGGAA
Source organism: Parotocinclus spilosoma (assembly GCA_033117975.1). Lineage (NCBI taxonomy): Eukaryota > Metazoa > Chordata > Actinopteri > Siluriformes > Loricariidae > Parotocinclus > Parotocinclus spilosoma. The sequence goes on along the minus strand of JAVSBV010000017.1, from coordinate 4,158,586 downwards.
GTTCTCCATTCTCTGTGTAAATGGACACGTCACGTAAACATCACGATATGGACGTTTTATATCGTCTACAAAAAAATATACCAGTATTACCGCCAACGATACGATACGACACCCCTAATACACACAGCTCACAAAAATGAGCGAATATTTGGAAATGATTATGAAGAGAATCCCACAAGAACCACTGGATAATCTGATCCTGTCCGTTCCCCATCACTGTCGGTGTGTTTTGGCACTCTTGGGTGATCATACACCCTACTGAACAGTCAATATGGGGGCACTCTGGTCCATTTTGACCTGCTTCTGTTCACCCTCATGAATATATGCCTTACTACTAAATAGTCACAACACATATGCGTTTTGCATCTCATTTGCATAATCGAACAACTTTTTTTTGGAATTTTCTTTTGCCCTTTTTTGATCTGTCTTCTGCAATAAAACAAATCAAACGCTCCTTTTTTAATCTCACCATGTTCGTTTTGAAATCCCTAATTTTAGAATCATCACAATAGCTGCCATGTCACTCCGACGTCCAGTTATGTACGTTTTTTAAATACGTTTGTGTATTTTAGTGCTAATTAACCTAATATAACCTAATCACGTTAATAAATGTACCCACTTTTCAATTTAGCTCTAAAAGGCCTGTCCCTGGGCTGCTTTATTTGCGTGGAAAATAGGAGATAATTGGCATTGCCCAAGGGAAAGTGGAATCTAAAACGGTTATCGTTTGGTGTGTTTGTTTTCTGAATCTGCCAGGACGAATATTTTTGTCTTTCTTAGTTATGCGTTATGATTAAGGTTTTATAAACAGCGCTGTGTAGATACGTTTTCTTTAATGATCAGATGCCGTGCGTTATTCTGCGTATTGTGGGGCAGTACGAGTGGAAACACTGCTAATGATGCTGCAGACGTATCTTAGGCATGCAGCCGTTCCTATGCTTTTCTAAAATCACGAGGTTGGCTCGGCTAGCCTTTAGCCTGAGCGTTTCGTGAGTCGGTCACAGACGTCTGTTCACGTACAGTATTCGTCTCCTCGGCTCTCGTTGTGATGGATCAAAGTAAAGTGGCCAGTGTTTGAAGTTCTGAGGAGCATTTAATGACGGTGCGACCACAGGGAAATCAGAGCCCACTTTAATTCGGCACTATCTGTTCGAGCGGCGCTGTATTGACTCAGAGCCTTCGCGTCTCAAACTGGGAGCTCGTACCTCAGATCTGGAGATGAAGCAGCCCGTGGAGTCGCATGTTTGCATCAGTGTTATTTATTTCGGATATATATTTTGTCCGCCTGGCCACCTGTCACGTTTGTTTCTTAGTGAATCAAAGTGCGTGGCTGCTTCCTAACCCAATTACGTCAATCAGTGTACCCACTTTTCAATTTACCTCTAAAAGGCTGCTTTATCTGGGTGGAAAATGGGGGTTAATTGGCGTCGCCGAAGGGAAAGTGGAATCTAAAAGGGTTATCGTTTGGCGTGTTTGTTTACTGAGCGCTGGGATCTGCCCGGATGAATCCGTTGCGTCCGATATTTTTCTCCTTCTTATTCAAGGGCGATGATTCAGGCTTGTGCAATGTCATACACATACCGTATATAGATATATTTTTCTTTAATTATATTTGTCAAAATATAGAAGGTTATGTTAAATTGTTGTTACATGTGTGTGTATTAATAACGGGATGGAGCGCGTTGTGTAGCCGCTTCCCATTGTAGAGCTAAAGAAAGAAATCGAGCTGCTGTATTGAAAAAAAACGCACTTCTTTCAAATCCGTGGTAGCATGCAGGCGCGGGAATTGTGTGTCGACTCGGCGGTTGACCCCCATTGTGTGCCGTGTTGTGCGTTGTAAGTCAAAAGCGCAGAAGAAAGCGCAATAATGGTGACCCGCTGCTGCGACACGAGGGCTAAGCGGCTGTGAACAAAAGCGCCGAGTGGAATCAGGGAAAGGAGATTTAGACGGTGGGAGGCGTACGGCGGATTAAGCGAGCCTTGTGCTTTTTAAATGAGTTCTCTGGCAGCCTGCAGGGGAAGCGTCCCTGTCCCCGGAGACCCTGAAAGACCAGGCACAATCCTGTTTAATCACACGCTTACACACGGCTTTCGAAAATCTGCTCTGACATGGCGCAGGCCTGCTAGATCTCAAAAGTTTAGCCGAGCGCAGTACTCCAGCTCTGCCACCCAACGTCCGAAACGGTATATGAAGGGTAAAGTGGTAAAACCAACACACACAGTGTGTAACGCCAGTGTAAACCAGGGCTTTGCTCAGCAACCAGTCCCAGTACAGAGTCTGTCCAAATCCTCCAGGGTCCTCGTCGAACCACCTCCGGCTCACTCTCAGCACCCGAGAGGGGGGTTAGGTCAGGAGACTGCGATGTCCGTGTCAAAACATTGACTGAAGTCGGCCCAAAGGAATGAATCCAGGATCTGTGGGCTGTGTGGAATGCATCTTTAGGGCTTTTTCAGTTTTATTATGTTCTAAATACTAAGGCCAATCCCAGCCTGTGCAAGCCCAGGGCAACAGTGGCAAGGAAAACTCCCATAACATTGTAAGGAGGAGAGGACTTAAAGGACGAGACCCAAAAAGAGACAGACCTCCTTGGGCATAGCTCTCAGGCTTTAGGTGTCGTACTCCAGAACGACCATAAAGATGAATAATTTCCATAAATAAGGCCAGACTTTTTTAAATTGCTTGTTCCTCGGATGTTCCTACTTAAGAATCTACTGAGGAGGGAGGAAAAAAAATCAACATAAATCTTTATTTTTCAGCACTTTTCAATTTCTCGAGGACTATGTGGAATCAATACAAGGGAAGAGGAATAAATACAAATACATTTTATTTAAAAATAAAATGTATTTAATCTAAAACTAAAGTGAATCTGGAAAAAAATTGAATGTACAGAACAATACTGTTGGCTCTCCACCGGAGGGCGGAACAAGCAAAAAAAAAAAAAGTTCATTTTTATTTATTTATTTTTATTTCAACCATTGGTGCTGCGGCGGATCCGAGAAATACCCCCCAAAATTATTTTTACCTTTTTTTTAATTCTTCAAATATGATCGTCAGCGGATCCGCGAAACAAAAAAAATTAAAAAAAGTCTGGCCTAACGTACTATAGGGTTTAAATCTTAAAAGTGATTGGTTTGTACATAAACATGAGAACCTGGTAGCATCTTCTATTAGCTCCAAATCAGAAAAGTCGGGGTGTTATGGAAAATGCAAATGAATGCTTAAAAAAATGTGGATTTTATTAACATTTATTTAATTGCAGACAGGATGAACCCAATATAGTTTGGGGTTTTTTTTGGGTCGGCTCTATGTTGCTCTTTTTTAGTTGCTAGCCCTAAATCTTAAGCCCCGCCCTAACTTTGTTTGGAATGTGTCACAGACCTGAAATGCAGGAGTGGATGTTGATGAACAAATGAAATGTTCATACTGTCTGCAGTGAAATTAAAGTCTGAGTAAATAAGTCTAAGTCCATACTGTTGTAACCGTGTCCATTTTTAAAGTAGCACTAGCGTTTTGTTTTCATGTGGCAGCAGTATTACTTAATCTGCGTGAGGACTTTTTTTTACGTCGTGCGAAGAGAAACAGAAATACCCCCCAACCCACCCCCGCTGGGTAAATGTCTGTGACTAATATATAGTTGCAGGAAGCCACTTATATGTAAGTAGTTATGATTATTACAATGGTTTGACTTTTTCTTTAATGCGCTAGGTCAAGCTTAAAAGTCTTTCAGACTATATGGCATTTCTGCAGAAGTGTGATTTCTAAGTGCTCCAAGTTTTCTAATGCGTTGCATATGCCATTCATTTGATCCCGCAGTCAGTTCCGGCCCTTTTTTTTCCCCCCTTCTAAATGCCATGTTAAAATGTGGCGAGATCCTGGAGGAGGGGGGTCAACATTAAGGGGGTATGTCACTCTCCCCGGCTGCTGGATGAAGAAGAAGAAGAAGAAGAAGAAGAAGAAGAAGCAGCAGTGACGGTGAAATGCAAAACCGAAGACGTGATTTGTTATCCCTTCCAGCCTTGACTTGTAGATGCGAGCGCTTAGAGAAATGAGAGATGCTCGCCGAGCCGCAACGCCGCCTTATCAAGCGCTACATCTCGATCAAAGCGAAACGTAGCACATGCATCACGGCCCGGGCTCCGTTACGTCCCCGTCTCAGACGAGATACCCGTGATGTACTGCTTTTTTTTTTTTTTTTTAAAGGTCACTCCAAATGGGTGTTTGCCTCCGAAGCATTGATTAATAATATTTTTTTAAATTATAGCCCACGTTTCTCCGTGGACGGCCTGTCAGGGTGCGCCTGCTGTAACAGAAAATCGCTTAATTTTGTAGATCTTGCTCGGTTTATGTCCACACGGGCATATGCAGGGCACGGCGGGGTCGGTGCGTGGCAGTAAAACCTTTATTAGGTGGAGTCGAGTTCATTACGCCGGCTGCCGACTCCACTGCCTGCACATGCTAGATAAACCTCCAGCCAGGCACGGCCACGTTCCAGCGCCGTCACCTCCAGGGCCTCCCAGAATTGATTTGGGTAATAAAGTGACGCTTCTGCTGTAATATACGAATGGCCTTTAATTTCAGGGCATGCCAGGGGACACAGAGGGGCTTGTTCAAGCTTTATTTACACCTCCGGGATTGAAGCGCCCGGGCACATCGGCTCTGTTTTTGAGCTTAAAGAGCTGGAGAGGATTGGAAAAAAGGCTCGGATTTGAAAAGAACCCCAAAAGTGTACAGATTTTCCTTCAGACCTGAGTTCAGACCAAAAATGCACAGCTGGTGTTGAACCAAACAGATGGAACGCAGGAGTTTGACATGGGGATTAAATCACATGAGGTTTATGGTAAACCCAACCCTGCCCTTTGATGGACTGCCATCCCATCCATGGCACTCTTACACCAAGGATAGATGCCAGAGCCCGACCAGGAAAAAGCAGGGCTCAGCAAGCATGTCAAAAACAAGCAAAACAATATATATTTTTCAACTGTGCCAGCAGCACAGGGTGCAAGGACAGCGTGGCATCCTCACTCACACTGGGGGGGCAGCACGGTGGCTCGGTGGGTAGCCCCGCTTGCCTCACAGCAAGAGGGTCCTGGGTTCAATCCCAAGGTGGAGAGACCTGGGTCCTTTCTGTGTGGAGTCTGCATGTCCTCCCCGTGTCTGCCTGGGTTTACTCCGGGTACTCCTCCCACAGTTACTCCAAATTGGCATTGACTTGTGTATATATATATATGTGACTGGTATGGATTTAACCTTGGGTGTGTCGCCTACATGGCCGCTGATGCCGATAGCGACGTTAAAGAAGCCAAATAAACAAACAAGCTCACACTGGGACACTTTAGAGAGATGGAATATGGGAAACGAGTAACCGGAAATGACTTTGGGAGAACATGCAAAATGCGCACAGGCAGTGGCAGGTAGGGATTTGAACCTTGGAGTCACTGAAAGAATCTCGCACCCAACTGGATCTCACAGGGCCATGCCAGTCCATCACATGGGCAGTCATGCCTGTATAATGCCCTCCCGAGTCAGGAGGCACTGCTGGGACTCAAACCCAGGTCACCCCATTTGCGGTCCAGCTTCTTGCTTCTGCATCACCCAAGTGCTCCTTTTCATACGGACCCAGTCCCGTCCCAGTTTACACCTGCTCTATGGGCGAGCCAGAACCTCTCTTGTCCTTTCTGACCTTGGGCTTTTTGTGCTCACCGGCTGATCGATTTGTGCTCGATCGTCTCGGGCGTGTGTATCGACTGAAGCCGCCCCGCGTTAAGCGCCGCGCCCTTATATATGGTGACGCTGTTTGTTAAGCCCCCGCTCAAAAGGCGATTACCTTTACAAGTACAGTCATCAATCAGCCCCCTCGTACAGTGACCTGCAAAACGGCCTAATTAAGTTAGCCTAATTAACGTAATTAAGTGTCTCAAACTGGCTGCTTTACTGCAGAGGGGAAATTGGAAGTGAAAATGGAGATCATTAGTCATCGGGCTGGGTGGCACTCGCTCAGCGACCTGACATGGATGAGAAGGAGAAGATGCGAGATTATACAGAATACCACCAGAAATCAGAAGATAGATGGCATTATCGGTGTGCACTCTGTCTCTGGGTAATCAATAGCCAGAAGAATGCGTTCAGGTAAACACAGAGCTGGCAAAAAACCTTCTCAAATATCTGTGTCCAAATCCAGGCATGCAGCCTTTAATGGCCGTCTTACGTTCTGTGCCATCTTTTGTTTACTTCTCTACCTGTGTCCCTTCGTCCACAGCTTTGAAGGTCAATTGAATTGGGCTCGGCGCAGAAGCACAGGCCAATAGGACTCTGGAGAAAGCTGTAGGAACACATCTTATTGTTTGTTTCACTCGTGACCGCTGTGTTAACTAAAGGTTAGTGTGATTTAGAGAGGCAGCGCCGCCCTGCAGGGGGCCCGTCCATAGGGGGTAGCCCCGGGCTGGAACGGGGGCCCTCGCTGGTCCAGTAGGTTTGAAGATGGAGTGGAAATCGATGCGACCAAGCCACCTCCATCACTTTAACTAGGCAAGCCGGTCGCCTGGCTCCCCTCTCGGGGGCCAATTTGTGGAGTAAACAGCAGCGTGGGTGATGCTCCTGCCCCATTACTCAGGCCTGAGTGGGTTTTAATAAGCCTGCAACACCGGGCTCTTACACACGGTGAGAAATAGATCAGTCATACACAGGTTCAAATCTGCAGCCAGGCCAGGATGAGTTCACATCTGGATCTGTTGGAGCACAACTTCCTCTGCTCTTTACAGCTCTGGGGGGAAATACAGAGGAACGTTTTAGGGAACGCGCCCAAAAAGTGCCTGGTGTCTTTAAAGAGGAGCTTGAAGTTTTAGATCTTTACATGCAGCATTATTGAAGCATTATTACAAGGTAGACATTATAAATATATATATATAATAAAAAAAAAAAACATTACATTTCCAGACTCCTTTAATCCTGCCCCTGATGTTCTACAAGCTCGGTTCTTTTAAAGTGAACCCAAACTAAGCGAACCTTAAGGAAGTGTATCTTCTCCTTCTGGTTCTCTTTAGCACTGATGAGATCTCAGACCACGTGTCGTTCACACCTCCTGTGTAACGTTTGATCGTGTGGATTCATATTTTCATGCTGCTGCTTTAGAAATCAAATGGGAAGAAAGACAATGTGGGAAACCCCAAACTCTCAAGCAGAGCCCAGCATGAAATAGGAATGATATTTATCGGAATAATTTGCATATCAAAACATAACACGAAGGAAGATCTTGTGAATAATAGAGCACATTGGGTTTTTTTTTAAAGAATAGAAAATATGTTTTTAGCCAGATTTTTTTAATCAAAACTATTGGACAAATAAAGCATTCATAAAGAAGGGTTGAAACACTAGCTCGCTGTTGTTGTCTCAAAAAAGAATGAAGTGTTAGGGTTCCTACCTTCCCCCGGAGCGCTTTGGCGCCCTCTCGAGACCAGTTCGTGCGTTGCTCCCACTGGGTGACGCAACCTCGGCGCGCCCCTTTATCCTTTCGGTTTTATTGTGTTAGGAGCCTTACGCTCCACTCCTCATCCCTTTTTAGTAGTTCTAAATTATTTCCCCTTTCTTATTATACGTCGTGGGATATGCTTATCCTGCATACCTGGGTCCTAAATAAAAACACCACCACTGCTCGTAACATGAAGAACGTGTGGGGAATCGTTTAGGCTTTTAGAAAAGATGATTCTACCCGAAACTGAGCTTTTATAATCAGTATCAGCAGTGATATGAGCTGGACAGATGTATCCTCATCTGTTCTGTTCTTCTTACCCCAAACAAAATGAGAAGGGGGCTGCGACTGTTCTTCTTTCACAACCCGCAAATCAAGCGCGCCACAAAGCTCCTTCTCAGTAGGTGGTTTCAGTTTGGGGATTTGATGCATCCACATCAAACGGCCCGTGTGTAAATATAACACCACTGGCACTAGTGAGTTTCCCACCAAACACCTCTTTCTAAATCCCTACCAACCATACGCCTCCTATTCCAGTCTCTGCTGAATCGCTTTTTATGATTGTATCTAGTCTCGCTTATATTATAATCTATTTGTTTTATAATTTAGTTAATTTATTTTATTATTTGAAAAAAAATTGCATTGTTGTTGATTTTAAATTATTTACCTACATTTGCTATCATTCAATATACTTTTAAGTATTTATTTAATTAACATCTAGGCCACCCATAGAGGTCGGGTCCCCTGTTGAGTCTTGGTTTCTCCCAAGGTTTCTTCCTACTACTTTCAGGGAGTTCTTTCTTTCCACTGTCACCCTAGGCTTGCTCAACTTGGGATTGGCCTTTTAAGATCATATAATATTGTAAAGCTACTTTGAGACAATGCTACGCTTTGCCAGCTGCTTCATTAGTTCGTTTTGTCCCGTCCCGTCCGGTACCATTAGGTCCAGAGTCCCAGTACACGTCCCAGTATACGAGCATCTTGTTCTAATAAGCACGTCTCGTGTTTTTTAATGAAAAGTTGTAAGAAGCTGTAAGAAGTGGTATTGGCTCCGTAAAAATGGTCGTACTATTTCAGCACGCAGCAGCACCACCTCCTCCCCCATAAAAACAAGCGGCGTCGCGTCCAGAGAACAAGGCGAGCGGCAGTTCGGCTCCGCTCACGTTAATTTGTGATTTAATATTATGGTCCAAATTGGAAATGGAGTGAAAGTACTTTCGCCCGCCGTTATATTTCCCCCCAGGAGTCGGGCCTTATCAGATGTAGGCTTGTGCGTTTTACCGCTGATTTAATTAGCCGTCTTCGCTTAAATTCACCCCCGGTATCCGTCACACCTCACTAAAATCGAAAACGCAGTTTTGGAGGTGGAGGTGGGGGGTGGGGGGGTCGGGGTAAATTCGAGATTAATGAACGCCCTTTGTAATAAACGGAAATGGGGAGCGCAAATATGCACCGTCATGAAGTTTAATTGTGCTTTCTGGAGACTTGCTGTGACTGAGGAAAGAAACAAGGTGGAGAGAGACAGAGTGTGTGTGTGTGTGTGTGTGTGTGTGTGTGTGTAAGAGAGAGAGAGAGAGA
>JAVSBV010000017.1:4038775-4062428 GCA_033117975.1 Parotocinclus spilosoma | reverse complement strand
GACAATTCCTTTGACTTCATGCTTGGTGTTTGCGCTCTGACATGCAGTCAACTGTGGGACCTTATATAGACGGGTGTTTGTCTTTCCAAATCATGTCCAATCAACTGGATTTACCACAGGTGGATTCCATTTAAGCTGTAGAACCATCTCAAGGTGTGTGTGAAAGAGAGACACAGAGAGAGAGATGTTTTACAGTAAGAGTAATTGTCTGAAATCAGAACACATTTGTTATGTTACAAGCTCATTATTTTAAAATGAAGAAGAAAAAAGAACCATCTGACTTATTTTTATTTAAGCAAGATCAAGAGAGGCAAATAGTTGTTTGATTATGCAAATGTGATGCAAACTCCATTATGGTTATTGAATAGTAAGTGTTATATTCATGGGGGTGAACAGAAGCAGGTCAAACTGGACCAGAGTGCCCCTATATTGACTGTTTTTTTTTTTTCAAAAAAACACTGACAGTGATGGGACATGGACAGAATCAGACAATCCAGCAGTTCTTGTGGAGTTTTCATTATAATTATTTTGAAATCTCCCCTCATTATGTCAATTAGGCTGTTCATATAGTTATGTATTTAGGTCACCCAGCCTTTGTAGTTTTAGGTCTCAGCACACATTAATACATTTTCCTTCATTTCTCAGATTTGCCTTTTGGCTCCCCCAACCAAAAATTCCAGATGGCTAGGATGAACTTCGACGCGCCATCGGGATTAGGTGGACAAGTACCCGGGGGCATGGTCCCCAACGAAATGGTAACGTATCCCATGATGGCTGTGTGGTGTTTCTGTGAGAATGGCTGATTTAATTCTTTATGGATTGATCAGTTGCTGTGATACCTGTTGGCATTGGGTCAGATTGGATTGTTCCTCACCCTCGTTCTTGCTCGAACACTTGGCCACTGTGCTCAGATTTTCCAAAACAGTTTGGTTCTGCTCGAACAGTTAGTCTGTACTAAAACCCCACTGACTTTCTCGCTGCTTTCACTTGTAAGTCCTGTCTGAAGAGAGGAGTAGACAGGCATTTTTCACATGGCATGGGTAGAACAATAGTCTGTGCAACTTGTATCAACAGTCAGATCTGGACTCCCTTGTTGAAACACTTCTGGACTGCTTTTAAACTGTTCTAGCCGTTGGGCAATTTTGACCATGGCAGGCTTCAATGGCTGGTTTATTTATTGCTTCCCTAATGGAGTGGACCTACTGCACTGGACACACTGTAGTAATGACACTGAGGGGGTTTTAGTGCAGATTGACTTAAGGGCTGACCGTTTTTTCTACAGCTTTTTAGCAGTATTTGTTGATGAAGAAGCTGCTATTGTATGACCCGTTTGTGGTCCCCAGTCCAGTGTAAGGATTTTGCTATTGACGGTGGTACAAACTCTGCTTTTCAGTTCATAGCAGGTTCATACAGAACCAGGCAGAGTGGCCTTATTTGAGAGCTGTATTACTCATTTAAAATTATTATTTTTTGATTCTGGCCTGTGATTGCTTTCTGCAGCATTCATTTGTTATTGCAGGGGCCCAACTGATACAAATATGGCCCAGATTCCCCTGTGCTATAAGGATATTCCTTTTAACCCATTCTGAGCAAAAACTACTATTCTAAGCAGCAGCTTTGCCGTGCATCTAGAACCTTATGTTCCGGTACTAGGTTTGCTGCTGTTACAGTAATTCAGACGTTTTTCATGTAAACACACTGAAGTCTCATCTGTATCTTTTTGGTACCCTAAACTGCAGTTTTAAAATGTGGCAAGTGAACTTGGAGCTACGATGTTCTCAGGTTTTAGTCGTATACACAGTTTAAATGGAGTGATTTGTTTCAGTCAGGTTTAGTATAGTCACAATGTCAACACACTAATTGGTGGTTGTTCACAATAGTCTATCTTGACTGAATGTAAGGAACACTTTGCTGTCACTGTGTTAAGGCAGGATTTGATTTTGATTACATCACATGGTTTCTGGCAATCTTATAAGCCACATTTTGTTTTGTGGCTTTTCCATCTTTTGCCATTCAGCATTTATCAGTCAGTTGAACATGAATGAACCTCAGCTTGAGCCTTGAAGTGAAGTGCCAAAGGCACTCTGCTGAGTCAAAATGAGTTTTAATTTGGAGAAGAAAAAACATTAATGAAGATAACTTTTGCTTCATCCATTGGTCTGGGTGACTGTGCAAAATGAATCTATTCAAACCTAGTACTAAGAAAATAATGACCTCATATAAATCATTGAACCCTTGAATTGAATCGTTGAACCACTGGTGTCATCAAAGCATTCTGGTAAAGATAATGTGTCTACTCCTTTGTGGACACAGTCTGAAAATCTGATCTAAAAGTGAAATTTTGCAATTTAAATTTGTCTAAACTCTTGGTGTTCGTTTTTATGGTAACCTGAACCAGAATCGGTCAGTGGCCTAGATGGTCTGTTTTGATGTTAAGAACTGGCTTTGTTTGTACGCGGCTTAATCTGCAAACTTCACATGCGAATATACACACATTTAATATGAAGTGCCAATAGCTGAGGTTTCATGATGACAGTTTTATCCCCACGTTTGTACTTTGATAAGAGTCTGTTTATGAATTATACAGTAGTACACTGATTCCTAAAGTCTTACCCAATATTCTCTTGTACTTATCAACCATGTAAGGAAAGAGCTGTGTGATGTGTAACCTGTGCTACAGTAACAGTAGTCAGATGTTTGAAGCACTGCACTGAGCAACGACTTGCAAATGTAATGAACTGTTTCCAGGTTTGCACCAAAGATAATGGGGGAAAATTGGTAATATTCTTACCATTCACATCATTTTCAACTAAATGTATAGTTTATTGGTCATTTATATACAGATGGACAAAAGAAAACAACATTTCATGTGTAAATGTTTAGACCGATTCTTAAAATACTTGTTGTAAGTAAAGAGAGAATTTAAGCTTTGGAGCTGCTTTGGTACTTTTGGAGTGATGCCTTTTGTACTCTGGACCACATGCTCCATATTGTCCGTAGCAAACTGAATTAAACTTGCATTCAAATTTATTTGTTGTTCTCTACTTGCCTAACTTACCTAATGGTATTTTTATCTGTTGATGAGTTGACATCCACAGTCTATAGATTTGCTGTAATTTCTCAATGAGCCTCTAGTTTAGTTATAACATAAGTCTGCACTCATTTCTTTTTAGTAAGATTAACATTTTGTGACACATTCTCTGGGTGCTCTTAAGACCCTTCAAGTTAATCAATATTAAGTGTAGTTATATTTGGACTACAGTTATTAACATGACTGGTATGTGATCAATAAGGTGGAAATATGCGAGTTGATGATAAATACTGTGTTCAATAAGCATAATTCTCCTGGATTGCAGTGTGCCTGAGATTTATATGGTTATAATTTTAGTTGCATCTAAACGTGACTTGTTTTGGTAATTAGACCCCCCCCTGTAGTTTTACCACTGATATTGTGGATATCATTTATAATCCAGAGTACTTCAGTACTGCTCAAAACACAATGTTCATATATTCACAAATGTTACCTTCTTTTATCCATCACTATATAAATCACTAAGTTGGTTGATGGCACATCTTTATTTGGATAATTCTTTGTCGTTCAAGAATCTGATTTAATCGTAAATGCACGCTGTATTGAATGATAGGTTAGTCGAAGAAGCGAAGTTTTCGCTTCTGTTTTTCTGTCTAAAAAAGTTTATGGGACGATTGTGTGTTTTGAAGAACAAAACAGTAATGTTTAACATTACTGACAGTAACACAGTAATGGCAAACGCTCCAACTTCAAAATAATACATGTTGAAATACTGGTATTTAATTGTCTGTCCCAAAGATGCTGAGACGTTGTGCCACGCCACCAGCTCATCTGAATGATTCTTTAAGAAACCGACTTGCATTTAAGCCATATTTTAGAGTTTAAATTATATAATTGTTTTTTCTTAACTAACATTTCTGGTCTAATTTTACGTTCACAGGTATAATAGATGTTAACAAGTGTTAGGCATGATAGGCATGTGGAAAATTACAATAAATGTAATTCTAGTATTGTTACTGCATTGTAAACGGCATGACCAGAGTTGGTACAACAGTTAAAAAAAAATATATATATATTTTCTATAATGAGTTAATCTCATTTAAATGAGATTAAACTAAATTATTTAATTATTGGTGTTCACTCCTATTAAATTATTCATTGGCTAAAAACGGTGTTTCCTTTATAACACGTTATTTACTTAATTTATTCTTTGTCTTGCTTAAACGCTCATACACTTGGTCAGTGGTGAGCATGCATTTAGTCTTTGATTAGTGCAAAGCTCGGAAGCCAAAGGGTTTCTAGAAGGGCATAGTTTTTAATGTTAAAGTTTTACAGTATCTCTGTAAATAAACTGGTCTTACTGAAATCGTCAAGTAATAAAGCTTTCAGTGGCAACTTCTTACTATAAATCATCTTAAATGGTCCAGGATCTCGCAGATGTTGGGCTTTTGTTTTAAAGATTCTTGCAGCAGAAGCCTCTCAGTTGCATCACTGTACTTGTGGTTGCTAAAGCTCCGTCTTTTGATTCTATTATAAAAGGATCTTGCTAACAAATACATTACCCTCTCTTCCTTTTCCTATGTTACCTGTGGCACCTGCGGATCTGCGTGTTGGAACGTTTTCGTCGAATGTTTCCCTTGGATACCCCACTTTAATACACTCGGCTCAAAATATGAACTCACGGAACTCATGGCAAATGTTGCCCTTTATTCCACCTATGGATCAAACTAAACCTTCAATCCTCGGGTCAAACCCTTACCTCAAAAAACTGGGCACTGTAGCGCAATGACCGATTCCCTCAAGGTGGCCCTGGAGGTCAGAGGGGCCCAGGTTCTGGCAATTCAGGATTTGGCAGAGTCCGTGAGGAATTTGAAGGACCTGCCAAGAAGCCACGCTTCTGATCTGGCACTTTTATATAGCAGAGCTTGTTTGTGGATTCCTAGAGGTTCTGAGGTTATAATGTATTTAAGTTTAAATTTCTTTGCAGTTTTAGCCTGAAGATCATTTCTGTGGCAATATATATTTTTTCTTAGTACTTTGTTCATATATGATGGAAGTAGTGGACTGCTTAGTGGGAGAGGTCTCTTGCTCAGCACTTCCCAGTTTATCTCATTTTCTTGATATCATGCAATGTTACTTGTTATGCTCGTTAATCTTGTACATTTTTCCACTCATTCTTGTGGTTGTTTTGTGCCATTCAACATTTTTGAAGTAATCCATGTAAATTTCCAATAAAGAGTACATTTGGTGTTTCAAACCCAAACTAACCGTTTTGGCACAGTGTTTGACTCCAAAACGTTGGCTTTGTTCAGTTTAGGGTATTATTTAGAATCTACTCCATAGGGCTGGGACGTTAAGCAAGATTAAAATTTGTCTAATTTTTATTTATTATATTTTGATGCAGCCTTGGTCAAAAGTTAGTTGAAAGCTGGGTTTAAGAGGATGAATATTCCTAATATTAGTGATGACATAAAGTAAAAAAATATTTGCTGTTGAAGTTTTAATCCCATTGAACTGAAGACTGTCTAACTATGTCTACTCATGTCTGACGTGACCTAATAGTAGATTGTCTAACGTTTCTGGAGATTCCATATTTGGCGTTTTCACAAAAGGTTCATGTCCATCTGGGCCAGAGTGTAAAGATCCCATTTTCAGCACGTTTTTGTTTAATATTTAACATTTTTATTCTATTAAACAAACGTTGACTCGATTGACCTTGCTGAGTCACAGCCGCTCCATTTCTGCCTATAATGCTTTCATAGATATGGAGTGACTTTATTATTTGTTTATCCATGCGGTAACTGGCAGGTTGGCATCTTTGTCTGTACTGTAGTTATTATTGGTTGAAGTGGCATTTTATTGGTGCACCAGCTAGCACGTCCAGTAGGGCACTTAACCTGTAACTCCAAACCAACATGCTCTGTATTAAACAATTCGTTTTTCAGACAATTAAATCAATTATTTAACCCTCTAAAATGGGGCTTAATTACACTGTTATTAATATTATACAATAGAAAAGCTGTCCCAGCCCTTTGATCTAGAATTGGGTAAAACCTATAATAGAAATAGAGGCTTAAATAATATTTGCCTTTATAGACCTAAATTTTGGGAACTACGTTAAATATACTGACAAGTTTGTAATATTCATGTTCAATTAATTCTGTCCATTACCAACTGGAATGTTATCACTAACTGCACAGAGGACACATGAGTAAGTATGTACTTTTCTATAATCTAAAGGATCAAAGCCAAATTACAATAACATGCACAAACTCGTATATGTATGTAAAATTTGTTAGTTTGTATCACGAACTCTCCAGAATTCCAAAAATTGGAAGGTTTTGTTCACTAGCTATGTTTACATACTGATCAAGTCTGAATGGGGTTTTTTATTAGTACTGCACTGGTGTACTTGCAGACTAAACTCTGCTACCCTCATTAAAACTTGTATGCAATTTAGACTAAAAATGTAATTTTATATACATACACACACAGTGGCTTTTGGTGACTGTTGTTTTGAGTATGAGCCCTTTGACGTCAACTAGCTACAGGCTTTCATAAATGTGGCTGTTTGTAAACATAGCCCTTGATCATTATTGTCAATAATTAGAATTAATTTTATGTCAGAATTACACAACCCAAGAGTAAAACGTATTTTGGCAGTAGGGGTGGACTGTTCAAGTAGCCGTGAGCTACCTGGTTGTTTTAGTGAGTTCACACTGGCAATGAAATTCACAGAACACAGATCATGTTTGTCCTTTAACTCTGGAATCAAGTCCCCTCGTACCACCAAGAAATTGCTGTATAAAGTACAACAAACTGTGTATTCTGGTTAAATGAGACCGTACTCTGGCTACAGGCTGACCTGGAGACCAGAACATTGTGCTGACTGTTTAGAAGTCTTTGAATTGCAGACCTTAAAGTTAGCCAATAGTTTTGTTTCTCATTAAATCCTAGACATCTAAGAACTAGCTTTGTTCTTACACAGATCCCTGCAGTTGTTAACATATTGTCAAATTGTTGTGCAGACAAATTGATCTGTAAGTTATTCCCAATTGTAACCTCATAAGAAAATGCTTGCCATTATTTGTGTTGGTCTTGTGTATTTTTTCCCTAACAGGTGAATTTCCGAAATAGCTTGGACACAATTTTGCCCATGCATACCTAATCGTCAAGATCTGTCTGAATGGCTCCTAAGCGAACACACGTTTTCATTTGGATGTTAATAGACAGCAGGGTCAAGTGCTCGGGTTGAATAATACCTTAGTCTGCGCACTTATTCAAGTATCTACAAAGGATCTTGAAATCCTGCGTACATTCAGTGCAAGGTTTGGTGAAATTTCAAACCGCCAAGTTTGCTACATGTGAACCCTGGAAAAAATGGTAGAGAAAAGCTAGTAAAACGGAAAAGGAAAAAAAAATCAATACATTCAAGCAACACAATGTTAGTTTTTTTTTTTTTTTTTTTAATGTAATTTTTTAGGATGTTTGGACTTTATGTTGGGAATCAATAATACGCGTAAAAGCTACGTATTCAGTACTCTGAATTTTTATTGCCCCCAGTAAAATATGCTTTCTGTTAACTGTAATGTTTTAAACATATTTAAGGCAAGTGTGTGCATCTCTATCTACACTGCACACATTAAGGGATATTTCCAAATGAATACATTAAGAGAATCCCACTAGAACTGACCTGCTGGACAATCTGAACCTGTCCATGTCCCATCACTGTCAGTGTGTTTTAAGCACTATTGAGTGGCCATACACTGTCCAGTTTAACATGCTTCTGTTCAATGAATATATCACTTACTGCTCAATCACCATAACGGTTTATCTCATATGCTTTTCCGATCATCTTGTTTAATGAACAATTTTTTTTTTTTTTATTTATTTATTTTTTTTAAAATCAATTTGTAATCCTTTTGAAACCAAAATACTCAAAATGATATACCCCCCTATTGTATACAAATGAGATGTATTTGTCTAAATAATTATATCCTTATCTTAACCGCTGACTTGCCTGTTTGTTAATTCAGGTTCATACTAATGTAGTTAATTTTATTCACTAATGCAGATCGACTGCTTGTGATGTTTGTAGACAGTTGCTCCTATTTGAATATGGACACGTAGGTTACATTAAGCCATTGAAAGCATGTTTCCCAATACTGAAAGTGTAGTCTATAAATGTTACTGAGTAACTAGTACCAGTTACTTGCCTGGAGAATAAAGCTTTATAGACTGATACAATAATATAAATATGAGCATCGCTGTCTCTGGGGAAGTTGTGAAATTGCACAACAATATTGGACAGTGCATCAACAATGGATTGTTTACTTAATTGAGTTTGCTGTACAGAAAGATCATACTGTCATCAACTGGTGAGTTTTCTTATACTTATTCGTATTACAGTCGAATCCGGTTAATGGGACCACATTGGGACGCGATTGTTTTGGTCCTAATAACCGACTGGTCCAATTAAATGAACATGCTCTATGTTACAAGACGGGACGTGCTACGTAACATATTAAATGTTTATTAAGCTTTTATTGTGTTTCTGCACAGTGTTAAAAATAAATAATGATTTACACGTATAGCGAACGTACAAACAAGAACTACTGTTGCTTATGAACTTTGTTCACTGAAAAATAAATTCGCAAGTTTTTCGAAACGACCAACACAATGTATAGGTACTCAGCATGCGAAGCATAATACTGTAAAAAAAAAAAAAAAAAAAAAAATTCTTACTAAATTCCAGTCAACGTTTGAAGAACTTATCTAGTGTGATCTGTGGTGGGCGTGTTCACCTGTTTGATAAAAGCATAAATTATCCCGAGAGCACAGGAATCCTCCCATATCTCGCTGATTCGCTTTGCATCCACTAGGTGGCGACTTGTGATTTCTTTTTCTTATTTGCTCTCACGTTCTTTGATCCGATTTAGGCAGACTTTTGGTCCAAATAAGTGAATAACATTACACATATATAATAGGATTTGTTTCTGTACTTTGGGATTTGGTCCAAATAAGCGGCTGGTCCCTTTAACCAGATTCTACTGTATTCGACTGTATTTTGTAATTAAACTTTGTTCTTAGATTGTGAGTAAACTCTAATTTCTCAATCTGACCTGCAACAAGACTCCTCTGTCCTGGAAGTAAGGTGGTGGAATGAACTGTTGCCAAGGTGATTTGCTTTAAACAATGGCCAAAGATTCACCTCTCCCTTAGCATTTAAAATTAGATCTTAAAAATTTTCCCTATATATTTATATTTGTCGCAAATGTAACGTCTGCTACAGCTGTAATTCTAACTTAATTATGTTCAGTCCGAAACTATTTAACCTTAGCATTTATCTCTGCTGGGCCCATGTAGGTTTAGTTCCCATGGGCTCTGTTTCCACCACAAGCTGGCCCCAATTAGTCAAGGTAAACTACTTTAGATTTTTACCCTGTTTTTAGAATAACTTTTTTTTCAGATTCCATTCAAGTTTGAGTAATTCAGTTAGGACCTGTAATGAATACAGTGGCTCAGCACTCGCACTGAGACACTTGAGAGGGACCTGTTGACCTAATGCACGTGGCAGGAAACCCACGCGGACACAGAGCATGCGCACGCCACACTGGTGGAGTCCTGATCAGAAATTGAAATGGGGATCTCTGGAGCTGTGAGGCAACAGCGTTAATCACATGTACCAACATGCAACCCTGTTCTGCTAAAGAACCTGTTTATCTAAAAATGTAGCATCCACTCATCCTCTAATGTATGCTTTCCTTTTACTCAAAACAGCACCAATGGTATCAGGTAAGGATTCGGGAGATAGTTTTATGAATTTGAGCCTGCCCTTGGGCTCAGTGTGCTAGAATTTGGGGTTGTGATTATTTCAGCAGCTTATCTTAATTGGTTTGGGAGGGCTTGTTGTCTTTGCTGGAATTCAGTGACCGTGCAATTCTAGCAACACTAAGTACTTGGCTTTTCACTTTCAATAAACTACTAATTTTTTTTACGAGAGATTCGATACTTGGTTATGAAAGGGCTTTGTGTTGATTTTTCCCAGTTGAAGGTTAATGTACAGGCTGAGTCAAAAGTCACAGGACGCGTCTCGTGCTGCCTTGTGGGCTTTTAGCAGCATTTGTAAAAACCATTGAGGGGTTTTTTTTCCCCTCAGCGGCGGTTCTTCAGATTATCACTGTGTGGCTAGTCATCTACAGTCCTGGTTTCTCAAAATTTGGCTATGGGGGGGTGTAACAGTGCTTTGTGAAATTGACCTTTATAGATGTTGGTTGCTATGATACATCAACTGTGTTCTCTGAACATCGGAATAGTCAATTCTGTCTTCCTGTGACGAACAAAAGTTTTAAACTTTCTGTTAACTTTAGAACCATGAGAGAGTCTGATTGTGACAGACAATTTGAGACAATTCTGGTCGGCTTTGATATGCTACATGACCACCTTTCCCAAGGAAAAACTTGCCCCTGATCTAATATGGCAGCATTCATGATGACGCTCTTGCTGGGGTATTCAGTTGACCCCCCCCCCCTTAAGATTGGTGTCCTGTGACTTTTGACTCCCTCTGTATTGTATTTCTCACATTTAATGTATTCTATGATGTATTTAGTATAAAGCTCAGTTTACAGTAGATTTTGCTGATGATGGGCTTGTTTGAATGTTTCACATTTGTAAATCGGGGAGCATCTGTTATTTTGCACACACTGTGGTCTGGCCATCAGCCAACTATCAACTAATGCGACGCTCGGCTACATTCACAACCTGTTATTACTAAACAATAAGGCATTGCTTTTGTGGTAGTGGGTTTACTTAATTACTGCAAGGTATTCCTATATGCTTGGGGTTTTTTTGCACCTCAAATTTAGGGCGAACACCTCAGCCATGTAGTATAATGTAGCCTCAAATTGGGTGTGTGCTAGAGTTTAGAGTGAAAGCTGAAGTAATTCTTGTTCCTTCAGCATTAACATTAATTGAAAATGCGTTACTGGGGTAAGTACTAAATGAACACAGCTGTTCACCACTGTGTACTGCAAACTAGAGCAATATAGGGTAAACCAGTTTGAGATTATTACAAATCAGAACCATAAAGCCTATTAAACTTGGTAATCTGGTAATGAAATTTAGACCGATATTGTTTCAATTAATCTGGAAGACCCTCATAATCGTGTGTTGAAGTACCATACGTTATGGCGTCTAACATCACATACTTGTGAATTCTAGTTGTATTGATTGTTCAGTAATTGCTGTAACATTGTAACACTTGTCTTCTGTGAATGGGCTCAGCTGGCTTTAATAGCAGAGTTTATAAATACTGCACTTTTTATGATCCATACAAACTGTGCTTACTTTTATAATCCTAATTTAGTACATGTGGTACATTTAGTTTTGCTGAATGTTTGGACTTTATTTCCAGGTTGTGAGTTCCATAATATCCAGAAATATCTGAGAACCACTCAAACGAGAGTGTGCGCTTCACTTTAAGTCATGAATTATCTTGCACTCAGAAATCAAAGCCCACGTATGGGATTCCCTGAGCAGCAATAAAATGATTAACTCAAAAAAACCATCCGCCAAGAAGGTGGCTGTGGCCTAAAACCCCATATAAGCTGACCTTCAGAGTCTCTAGTTCAGTGACTCTCGGATTTTAGTGTGAGGAACAGCTGTTTAAGCTGGTCAGTTGTTACCAGGTTTTTGTCCTGTATTCTAGCTGTGATTCTTCTACATGAAATTTTCAGGATCAGTGAAGTCACGCTGGGAACTTGCAGGTCTGACACCACACAATCTCACAATCTTTACACATTAGAGCTTGTTAATAATTCTGCTTTAAACAGATATTCATGTCATGTTAAGCAGGGCATACCTGCTTCGTTGTGCTACAAAATAATGAACATGGCAGTAGCTTAAAGTAGTTTGTTTATTTATGTATTTATTTATTTATAGTCTTATTACAAATAAACCAAGTTTTCAACTTTATTTAGCTGTTGCATGTTGTAGGTACACATTAAACTAGGACTGCAATTTCAGTCCTACCGTTAATCTTAATGATACAAATTAAGGGTGTTTATTTATGCTAATTATATGTTTCATTGGGTTTTGAATAATTTGTTTAGACTTATTTTGATACTTTTTACCTGATGGTAAAATCAGTATGTCATAGACCCCAAGATGGACGAGCTGAAAACGAATCCAGTCCAAGAAATGTTTTTAAACAGCAAATACTTTTCTTTATGCATTTTAGGGCATTTTGTCCTGACCTGTTACCTGGGAGCCCATTTGGCACCCCTACAGTTCACTTAGTGTTGCAGTAAATACCCATAGACAAGGAGATGGAACCCTGTTGGGCTATCCTTCAGATTCAAAAAGACATCTGAACACATTCATTTTCTGGTCTTTACATGTCGAAAACCAGATTGCGACTCGTTTTTCTTCCACCCAGTACAGAGTTCTTACTGGTGTTGCTGTGTATGTCATCTTAGCTCAAATAGAGTAATGGTATTGCATTACATTTGCTTTTACCATTAGTTTTAGGTTAGTGATGATTTCACAAGCTGTAATTTCACTCTTTATGTTGTGCCTTTTTAACAACATTAAAACAATAACACAACTTGGCACATTGCACACTATGCAGGGCCATATTTAGGTTTAAAATAATAAAAACAGGGTTTGGCTCACAAAAAGATGGACCTGAGACCAAAACGTCTTCCTATCAGCATCCAAACATTGTTTTCAGTCCTGTATGAGAAAAGCCTGTCTGTATGTGTGTGTGTGTATATGTGTGTGTAAAACATGGATGGTGGTGCTGTAGCTAAACAGTAGCAGCCACTGTCCAGGTTGCCTCGCTCTACAGTTGACACTCCAGCAGTTGGTTACAGTGACACAAGATGAGTAGTTCTGCAGATCAGTGGACAGTTGAGCCCGGACTTGTTTGCAGCCAAAGGTTTGCTTACATTTCAGCTGAGGAGGTAAGTGAATCTGTCTTTTGTTCAGCAGAGATGGAAAGGTTTCACCTTCCTCGCATGACCATGGGGTTCTGGCATCACACTTCTGAAAATGTATTCACAGTGCAGATTTTTGTGTACTCAGTATGGCAAGCAAGTGCACGCGTCTTTGCTCTGAAAACGACTGGTAACTACTGTGCAGTGACAAAACAGCAGGGTTTTACACCACCTTCATATGCATCACATACATGGATGTCGGGGAGGGGATGGTTCTGTTTCTTTTAACAAAACATCCTTGCATTGTCTAAAATGAATGTGTGAAGCTGGGTGAGGGTGGGAAGCCATTCAGACTTTGTAAAGTAGACTTTGCATCTGATCCATTTTGGAACACCGTCTGCCTGTGTGGACTTTTACCGGTTTATTGGAACACGTTTTTTTTTTTTTTTTTTTTTTTTGCTTCAGAGTCACAGCAAAAAGGCGAAGCTTAACGTCACTCTGGCAGATCAAAGATAAAATGTGTACGCTTACGATCTCTTGGGCTTGAACACTTCTAGTTAAGGAGTATGTATGTTGAGCTAGAACATAAATGATAGGAGTTAGTATTTTTGTTGCTTGATGCATTTTTGTGTTGCTGCTTTACAGATTACATCTTTTCTAGAATGCTGTTGTGTTTTACTACTGTTCAGGCCTCAAACGGCAACAAAATGTTTTAAAAGACATTTCAGCCTAATTGGCTAAATCCTAATAAAAACTTGATTGTCAGCATGACTTTAATAATCTGTAACTGCCATATGTACTGCTCATACTTCAAAAGGAAATCCCCAATAATTAAATATCCCCTATTTTGTAAACAGTGTTAGAAATAATATAACAATCTTTAGTTTGTCTCGGGTGGGTGATTTTTTTTATTTTTTATTTTTTTAATAATTTTAGTAAGGATAAGACCCATTCATTACTGTTCATCTGCAGCTGATCAGACTGGCAGCACTGAGCAAAGAAAACAAATGGCGTTTTGAATAGCTTTTAGATTTATTAGAATATTTATTCCAAATAAAATTCAGACTCTGTGCTCTCACAGACCTTTGATCCAGACTTGCACCCCACGTATTGATTCCTCTCCTGCCCATAATTTCTCTATTATGTTACCACATTCTGTACTGTTTAAACTCCCTGTTTGTAGCAAGTAGGAGAAAGCCAGATGTATGATACGGAGTCAGAAGTCAATTCAAGCCTTTAAACAATTCTTCTGGCCTGGCCTTTTCTAAATCCTTCAGTGTCCTTAAAATCGTAACATGTTTTAATCTTGATTCCCATAAGTTCCCATGGTGAACTCAAATGGCATCTTATTCTGCAGTGCCCCTGTTTTGTAGCTAAGAATATTTTTTTGTGAGACTTCTGATTTAGCTTCTCGCTTCAAACTCTGCACAATTGCAGCTTGTAGATTTGTGCTGGACTGGTTATGAACACACTTGATAATTCTGTTGATTTAACTCTAGAAACAAGAATAATTTCACTCTACTGTATTCTCGTTAACCGCGCTCCTTGCCTGGAAAATGGCTAAGAAGAAAGTACTTTAAACCAGAAAAACAAATTTTTGGACTTGGTGGTTGCCTTCTTGTCTTAGGTGTGGATATCCAAGTGTTTGGACACCGTTGTCAGTTCATGCAGGTTGCAACCTTTTTTTGCGGTCCGTGCATGTGTATAAATAAAAAGCACAAAATATCCTCTAACTGAGTTTTTTTTTTTCCTGGTACTTTGCCTTGTACATTGCCACTAAATATATTGGGTTACTCAGTGGTGGGAGAGCGGGTTTGTAATGCACACTCACTTAAAACAGAATTTGATTTCTCAAACTTTTGGACCATTTTTTTTATTCTACCAAGAACAATCCTTGCTGTAAAGTCCAAAAGTGGCAGCTTGGTGGTTCTGGTACCTGCAGTATTTATTCCTCCCAGGGTTGTTTTTCAGAAGTTTCCTGTAAGACCTGACTGTTTATCTCAGTAAACACGTATGGGTAGCAAAGCTCCTGAGCTCTTTAGACTGATCTGACTGTCTGCTGAGCAAACTTGTGTAGTCAGTAAAGTTATTAAACATTATTGGTACACACAGTTCCCACATTATGCTCAATTCCTTTCCTGCTCAGACACACTGATGCTTTCTTGTGTGTGATTCCACAACACCATGTTCACAAGTGCTACATTTACACTTTAAACAAGACGTTGCAAAAGGTTTTGACCCAGTTGTTTGGTGTATACGTCCTTGACCGGGGTGGACTTGTTTCTTGAAATGTATTGAACCGAATCAAAATATTTGCTGTCCTGATGTGTGTTTGTGTATCTGCACTGTGATTCATTTTCTCAAATTTGGTCTCTGGCCATAGTTGCCTTGTCTTGCCCATAGGGAGTATGATGCCAGAACTACCCCCTTTTACCTGCCACCTGTATAAAGGCAGATCTTAATAGAAGACTTCAGGATCTACACATCTCGGAACTCAGCGTTGTGAATGAGCTAATACTGTTTTAGAGACGAGTCATCACACTGGCTGTTAAGAGCTTTCAGTTTCACACACGTGGAGCGTTTTTTTCCTAACCAACACATTTCTTTATGAAACCTGTCTGTAAGAACACTGTTTTGTGTCATTTAGTATTAATGTAGGTTTCTATAGACTCTACACTTTTCTTTAAGCCACAGTCACAAGGTATTTGAGCACCACAAATTGTCCTAGGTCTGTATTCGAGTCTGAATTTTTCAAAAATCAGCATAAAGACAATTAACTAGTTAAAGAATGTTAGATTTTCAGTCTCCAGTTACTTGGATATGTAAATATTATACTTATATTTACCGCATTTAGCAGAAGCCCTTATCCAGAGCAACTTAACCCACCATTGCTTGGATTGTAAGACTGTATAAGTTAAGGGCCCATCTGTGTCCAGATTCCAGTACTTTAACCGCTAGGCTACCACAGTCCCATTGCAGTCTAATGCACTAGCCAACCACAAGGATCTGGGCCAGGTCACCCAGCTGTTTTTTTTCCCATGGTTGGGACCCAAAGAGCCCTAACCTGTCCGAAAAACTTGCAGCCTGCTCTAAGGCACATTTACACCCGCACCCTGTGTTCTCTGGAATATGCACATTTGATCAGGGGGAGAAAAAAAAAAGGTAATATTTTTACTCTGTTGCAAACCACTAGAAACAGTCACCATGCAGTAAATGTTTTACTGTTAGGATACATGAAATTTGTTACAGAAACATATAATATTTTGCAATATTATAAGTGTCCTTTTTGAAATTTCTCCCTAACTATCCATATCAAAGTAGCAGACTAAAATTTAACTAAAAAGTACTGTTCACAAAACTTAGGGTGTTTTTCATAATGAAAAATCATTTTTGTAAGCAGTGTCATTGGTCCCCCCCATTGATCCTGGTGAAGGTCACAGGCTACAGACTTTACTGGACTTTAACCATAAGATCACCAATCAAATTGTTTGTAGAAACCCCACCTGGGATTCAAATTCAGTCCCTCCAAAGCTGCTGGCTCTTACATCCAGAGCTCCAAAAATAGTCTATTTATCTCCCCCAGTTTTGTTCTGTAAAATATATGTATGGCATAAACTGTGCTAAAAGGAGCTGGATGTTTCTTACTCCGTCTGTGGTTGTTCTAACATCAATAGTGTCTGAAGCACACCTAATTTCTAGTATGACTGTGGCGGGAAAATAAATAAGTTTGTAGCAAGCCTTGATTTGTACAACATGCCAATATAAATACTCAATTTCTGCAGTAGGTAGTTGTGCTCATGTATTCATAACAAAGGTCAGGTTTAGTTGGTGAGTCACCCTTTTAGCCTAATTTTACTTCTTTGAGGTAAAGGTTATTGTGTATGTACTTACTGTCTGTCTCTCACTACAGGGACCTCGAGTCAGTGATGGAGGCTAAGTCATTCCATCAGCCTTAAGGTCAGTAGCGGCAGTTATAATTACAGAAATAAGGCATGTCCCTGAACTATTTTAATAGTTCTACATTCAATTGTAGTACATATTTGAAAAAAAGACAAAACATGTAGTGTAGTTTTCTCTGTATGTACAGTATACGTTTTTACAAAGCAGCTTGTCTAAGCAAACCATTGTTAATACATTGGTCTTATTAAAATAAACATGTTTAAAATGGCTGTCAAGTTCATATATAACCAGCAAAACTTGGCCAGTTACTGCTGGTACTTACTACCAGTTAAGGTTTGGTTAGGCTTGCAGCAAATACGTAGAGGTGTAGTTTTGATTCAGTCATATTTCCTAATAAACTTCCCTGTTCCATGCACACAGTGTTATTTATTTACAGGTCTATATTTCTCTTCTAGGTCACTGGATAAGAGGTATGCGTGATCCAGAAGGTTACAGGATCCTTTGAATGAGCTGCAGGGTGGTGGATCCTTTAACTGCATTTTACCAGGTATGGATTTTGTGCAGGTCTGATGATTTGCTGTAGGTACAATGTACTACCAGAGCTTATTAACTTATTGTGACATCAAAATATTGGCAGATGAATTAAGATCTACAATTGAAACCCAGTATTTATCTTCATGTGTACCATGTTAACACCATGTTTTCTTTCTCTTTTGTAGGACACGTGCTTCAAGGCAAGAGGATTCAGGCTACTGTGGTCCTGAAGGACTTTGAACCTGTATTAGAGCTGTGATTTAAACGAGATTAAATCTTCATAACGATTGAACCAGTCTGACTCTGTGCTACACGAGAGGCTAAAGCTATTAGAGTTACTCTAAGAAAAGTTACAGGTCAGTGATTTGACCCTGATGTATCTGGGAGACTGATTTAAGTTTAGGGGTTTGTGTTTCACGTTTTATCACCGTCACATCGTCCTTGCTGAGAAGTCTGGCTGTTGTTCAGGACTGGTAGCTGCAAACTAATAGTCTTCAGTAAAAGAGGCTAACTGGCTCGGTCTGACCAAGAGCTTCTGGGAAATGTTGAGAAAAAATTGGGACTAACGTAGAACCGGTGTAGTTTTCATTTGTAATGGGACACTTGTACTGTAATAAATGGTAACACTTATGATTAATCCTCGTTTCATATGATTCCATTTTTTACGCCCTTTCCTTGTGGGGGCATCCTGGAGAACACGGTGCAAAGGACTAAGTGTGCTCTAGATGGGACAGTCTGTCACAGGGTTAGGAGTGGTCACTGTTCACATGTCCTGACTGTCCACTCATCCCTCAGACATGGCCTATTGTGTGTGCATGGTCATGCCTGACTCCAGTCATATGAGCTAGCAAGTGTGGAACTGTGCTGGCTTACGTACATGGACTAGAAGGTCCATGGTTAAAATCCCACCTCTGCCACAGTTGGATTCCTGAGCAAGGCCCTTAACCCACAATTGGTTGGATTGTAAGACTGTATTAATTGTAAGTTACTCTGGATAAGGGAATCTGCTAAATGACACAAATGTAAGTCGGACCACTTTACCACCCGGGCACTTGGTCATCTTGTCCCATCACTGCCACTGTTAAGTCGTTGAGTACGGCCCCTAGCCATTCATTGGTGGATAACTGTTTTCTTTACATCTTTACTTCCGAAATAATTGAATGTTTGAATGTTCCTCATGTAATAGTGGTTCTAGGACATCTCAGACCTCCAGTCGCTCGAAATTGGAGCTGCGGAAACAGGAAAGGAAAAGAGAATTGCACAGCATGTGGCCCATAGACTGGTTTTGCATCTTTAATGCCCATTCATCATTCATGGTCATGTTTCAACACTTGCACCCCATGGAGAACCGCATTCATCCTGCCTAAGATGTGACAGATGCCAGACGTTATTCTGACAGACGGGAGCGGAGGGGAGAACGACCAAGAGCGAGTCCCGTGCAGCAGTCCAGCCATGATCCGAACACAGGAGCTCACCGGTTCTTCACTGTCTACACCATCTCCAAATGGAAAGAAAATCTCTGAACCTTTAAAGCTTCCATCACTAAGCAGAACGCCACAGAATGGGACGCCCATGGTGCCGCTCAGGTGAGCTAGAGATTAGGAGGACTAAATTAGGAGTGTTCAATATCGGCGAGTTATGTGACATGGCTTCATGCCAACCAACCAAACATGAAAGCAAGAGCTGCACCACTTGTTTAATTAAGCTTAGTATTAAAATGACTTCAGCTTGTGTGGCTGTACTTAAACTCTGCAGCCACTCTGGCACTTTGGAGATTCACAATGCTGTCAAGTTCTGTGCTTACAGCCTCGTTGGGGAAAGACTGAAGACCCTCCAATCCTATAAAACTATTATAGGATCAGGGTACATGCTTGTCCTTGTGAATTCAAGGGGCCAAGCCCCCATTTGACTGGGGCGCCTAAACTTTTAAGACTGTTTATTATCTAATCAAATATTTTTGCAATAAAATACTGAAACTGGAATCGTTTTTCATACACACAGAGTAAAATTGTGACTAATGTTTGTGACATGGTTTACCAATCACTTGGAAACAGTCTTTATGCAGCAGTAGGGTACGAGAGAAAGGGCTTTGCACGTTCGTTTGACTGCGTTAGGCCAGACTTTTTTTATTGCTTGTTTCGTGGATCCGACGACAATCATATTTGAAGCATACAAAATAAAAAATGTTTAGCTTTTTCCACCCTCCAGTGGAGAGCCAACCGTTTTCTTCAGTTCATTAAATTTTTTTCCAGATTCACTTTAATTTAATTGTACAATTAAAAAAATTTTAATTGTATTTTCAAATAAAAATGTTTTTTTTTTTCCTTGTATTGATTCCACATAGTCCTTGAGAAATTGAAAAGTGCTGAAAAATAAAGATAAAAAAAAAAAATCCTTCCTCCCTCAGTAGATTCTTAAGTAGGGACATCCGAGGAACAAGAAATTAAAGTCTGGCCTTAATTCTACAATTTTTCAATGTGGCGATCGATTAATGCTATGTGAAACCAGGGCATCTACACTGGGTGCTGTTTGGTTTTCTAAAGCTTTTTAGAAGTAGACGAAACCCGAGCTACACACATCTCACATGGCAACAGTTAAAAGATCAATCACAACGAAGTGCAAGCATAAGAGGTCGACCACCTGAAACCTCTGAGGCTGCGTAGGTTTTAGCTAAGAACCCTTTAAATTGGAAACGGGCCACTGATGTCTTGTCTTGGTCCTCCCAAGAT
This sequence comes from Parotocinclus spilosoma, assembly GCA_033117975.1. Lineage (NCBI taxonomy): Eukaryota > Metazoa > Chordata > Actinopteri > Siluriformes > Loricariidae > Parotocinclus > Parotocinclus spilosoma. Next base: position 4,042,299 of record JAVSBV010000017.1, on the reverse strand, counting down.
TTTTTCCTTCTCTTTTCAGGGAGTTTTTTCTTGCCACCGTCACCCTAGGCTTTCTTAGCTTGGGATTGGCCTTTTAAGAAAATATAATATTGTAAAGCTGCTTTGAGACAATGCTTTATTGTAAAAAGTGCTATAGAAATACATTTTGATTAATGTTAATGTATGATAACGGTTATGTCAAACTTCTATAAGCTACAATGGAAGGTATTTAGCCTGACTTCTGTTAACACTTTGGTAGAGCCTCAGACATCAAAATGGAAGAATATTAATTATTTTAGTTGTGTGCATGAATGTGGAATTATAACGTATAAACAGAAGGAGAAAGCCACCTGGAAAAGCATGGGATCCTTAAAGACGTAACTGTATATCATAGAGATAACAAAACCTTGTAGAAATAAAACATAGGAGTGAAAATCATGTGGTAGACTAAATTATGAGCAAGAAAATAGAGCTAGGAGACATTTATCACCCACTAACTGTAGATGCTTCCTGGGGTGAACAAGAACATAGTGAACCATGAGATCAGTGTGACCTGAGAGCTGATTACCATACACCAATGTGGCCATGGGAGGTTTACAGCGCACACAGAGGGTATCAAAAGAAGCAGATGCTGTTCCTCCTACATTGTAGGAATGAAGTTAATTGAAAGGTCCCCTGGGGGATGTTCTTGGATACTCTTGGACACCGTTAAAAACGAGACTGAGACATTGCCAGGTTGTACTTTTCCTTCTCTTGTGGAGAAAGGGTACCTCAAATATTGGTTGTGTTCGTGATTTTAACCAAATAAATGTTAATTTCTCCTTTGAACTTGGGATTGGCTACGTTCTGTCAGCCTTAGAACACCCCACAACAGAAATGAATTTAGCAATAGCAGTATCTGGTAGCTTCAGCTGCCAAGTTGACCCTTCTACAGGTGAAAAGGCCAAAGCAGAAAAGTTGTAATGAAGATTAGTGGAAACGAGTATTATGGAGTGACAAGTTTTAAAAAATGTGAGTCTAACTGTCAACCATATTTTATACTGCTCACAAAAATGAAAAACTGTGGGACTGTGGTGGCCTAGTGGAAAAGGTACTGGACTAGAGACCAGAAGGTCCAGGGTTCAAATCCCACCTCTACCAAGCTGCCACAGATGGGTCCTTAACCCACAATTGTAAGACTGTATGAGTTGTAAGTCGGTCTGGATAAGGACGTCTGCTAAATGCTGTAAATGTAAAAATCCCCAATAAAATTGCTGCATTAAAGAAAAACTACTGGTGCCCTAACACTTTTGCACAGTACTGTATAAGAAATATGAACTCCAAGCATATTCTAATGGAGTTCACAAGACTTAAGATTCTTATCCAAGATTGAAACTGATCAAATCTAAGGAACAGAGCTTTAAGAGCCTTGATCATTTGCCCAAAAGTGGCAGGTCTAGAGAAGCCAAAACCTGAAACCTCTACCTTCTGGACAATGGGTCAGTATCACTGCAGTACCACTGCTACTACATGTGCACTGCTCATAAATTAAACATTTAAATCTTATTTTAACCTCTAATTTATCTTTGAAGGTCAACTAAATGCAATTTGACCAAGAGTAAAGAGTACGTAATATCGTTTGTTGTCTTTATCTGTATTTACTGTTTTTTGCAGAATCAGTAAACCTTCTCTGTTCATCGCAGACCAGCGCATCTGTTCTGAGCGTTTCTCACACAACTGGCGCCCATCTCAAAGACACCCCTCTTGTCGTGTTTGGGTTAAGACCGACGGGTTGCATCAAGCCTACCGATCCGTTTACACACACTTTTCTCAACCACTGCACCCTCTTCCCAGGCCCAATGAGTTGGTCAGTACAGCTCTATGGCCGACCACCAGCCAGCGTGTTCTTCGACCTTTGGTGAAGCAGCGGCAGCAACATCAGTGCAAGGAGGATTTGTCCATCAGGGGGACACCATGTCTCCGACCCACCACAAGCAGAAAACAACTGCACATTTTCCTACCAGCAGAGGGCACCACAGAAGAGGACGACCGGGACAGCGAGTCTATTGATGAGGGTTTCATGGATGAGGTTGAACACAAAGGGAGCAAACAACCAGTAAAGCCAAACCCACCCACAGGACGGGGCTGATTTAGTGGCATTAGTGATCTGTGAGGGCAGAATTTTGCCTCTTTCTTGGAACATTCGGATTGGACCGTTGGTAAAACTGTAAGCTTTAGACTTTGCAGATTGTTTGTGCATTCTGAGTTCTGTTTGTTTATTAAAAGGAATGATAATTTCAACTTCTGCAATATATTTTCAACACACACAAACTACTTCACTGGCCATGTTTTTTTGGATTAATCAGCCCAGTCCAGTGGTGCTAAGGTGGCGCAATGGCAGTTCCAGCCCACGACCATGTTTGCCCATATTTGAGCCCAGGAGGTGCCTTCTGGCCAGGTTGGGTGTCACAGATATGACGCCTCCCAAAGCTAGACAGAAGGTTAATCCCCCATTGCTACAACTTGGATCCTTACCCAGTTTTCCAGGTTTGAGCCCCGGTTGCCTTTTGGCCATGTTTTGGTAATCACACAAGTATTATGCTAAGTGTCACACACTTTCACAAACTGCGAAGGGATATTTAGGAATAAGGTCGGTAATGTACGCTTTAATGGTTTACTGGATTTTGTTTAACATGAGCTGTGGGCCTGCTGAAAGAACACAACATTGGGATGGTGGTAAGTATTCCAAACAACACTGTATACAGTATAGTGAGTGGAACAATGTTGGCCAATGCTAGTGAGCAACTGGAAAAGGAGGTCCAACACAATGCTGACCAGACAAAGTGGTTGGGAAGTCTAGGTGGACTACAAATAACCCAGTGCTGGAAACGTAGCAAGCATTCCAATGAACACTGGACCTACTAAATAACCCGAAGTATCAATGCTTTGTATAAAATATCAGCTTTACAGGTGTTAATCCAAAACTGGTGCAAAGTTGGGCTGGCAGGGCCAAAATGGAGAGTACAAAAAAGCCTTGGACACACAGTTGGTACCTGGGCAATTAAAACACCCTCAAAGCACGCCAAAACTGTAACTTACAAAATAACCCCAATGTTCACACAACGTTACTACTGGTGATCCATCAACCCCAAGTCTGGTGGCTCTTACCATAGCTTTGTTTAATGGTTCTAAAACACAGGCATCGTTAAAACACACTTAAACATTGCCTTGACCTCATAAAACGCTGCATTACTGTAGTTGGTAGTTATGTGTACTTCCCAAAGTGCTTAGTGTTTCGGCACACACTGGGTTAATTTTTTTAAAAGTACTTTAATGTGGGAATTTAATGTATGTAGAGTTGGACATAGCCACCCCAATCAACTGGTGGTATCAGCTATTTTCAAATCACACCAAAACCGCATTTCATATTGGAATGCCTAAAATGAGATATTATTAAAAGTAGGTCTTAAAGCAGTGGGGAACCTTCAGGACCTTCTACGCCTTCAGAGAAGGCCTAAAAGAATTCTGAACCAAAAAATATTGAAATATTAAATAAAAAAATTATA
>JAVSBV010000017.1:3966877-3981339 GCA_033117975.1 Parotocinclus spilosoma | reverse complement strand
AGGCACATCGTCTCCTAATGTCCAACCGATGGAGGGAGTTCCTGCACTCTGGTGGGACCTGCCTCCGATGTTGAAGAGCGACAATCAGAGCGACGCCGAGCCGGAAGAACATCCATCCAACATCCATGGTGCCCGGAACCAGCACCCGAACATCAGCTCTGAGAGAGTCTTGTGTCTATCATATATTTTATATCATATCATATCTATCATATCTATCAATATGTCTTGGCACTTTAAAGTTGACTTACCTTGCTCTCCAAGTGATGGAACAAGCTTTGGATTCCTTTAAAAATAATATCTCACTATTACGAACCTAACTACTAGTCTTTCCATCATCCCAGTTTGCCTAGATACAGTACATTGTAGAAATATTTTGTGTAAATGTTTTATCTATTCCACTGTATATCAGTATTTATTCCTCAATCTTTTTTCTGCTAATTATTCTATTTTCTAGTCTTTATTTTTTTAGTGTAGTGTTTGAATCTACTTTCAGTTTCAAGTTTATAGTGATCCCTCAACATTGAAGACAATTTTAGAACTTTTTCTGTGCTTTTCTGTGGCTTTTAATGTTCTGCTGGAGAGGCACCATACAAATGTATATTTGTGCGTTGCCGTTTCTAAGAAAATGTCCCTTGTTTAGAGGATGGTGTCAGCTTCTGACGAAGCTTAGGCACCATGTGAAAGGTGTCTGTGTGTACGCGCATGGCTAAATACGCTTTTATATAAATAAACAGAATTTTCTTTCCTCTGCCAGAACCAAAACAACATTCAGGGATGATTGCTAGCATTCACTGTTCTACAAATTGATTGTACCATGGACACACATACACACACACACACACACTCTCTCTCTATCTCTCTCTCTCTCTCTCTCCCCATGCACACACAGAAAGGCTTGTGTTTTGAGGCTATATTTGTGAGCTTCCTGCCAAGCTTCCATCCTCATATGCACCCAGGTATTGCTGTCATTGAGAGGACGTTCAGTCTCAAAAACAGAAACACACACACATGCTTATAATGATAACATTACCTGGATGGGGTGGGGTGGGTGCAGGGGGCATTTAGCTGGAAAATAAGTTTGCTTTGTGTCCCTAAAGTAAGAGCTATTCAAAATACTACACTGTTTACAAAATAGATAAACAAGATATTTCATTATGGGAGATTTTATTTTTCATTTGGGTGAACAGTATATTATTCTTTTTTCAGTAGAATTACGGAATAAAGTGGGATCTACTGATAAAGTGATTATTGTAGTTAATTAATGTTACCCCTACACTCCCAGCTAACCTTAACCTCAGTAACTCAATGCAAATATTTTAGTTATAGTTTGAAAAAACAAAGGGAATGTGTTTTGGGAACAATATGGGAAAAACATTTACCAGACGCCCTTATCCAGAGCGACTTACAATTAATACAGCCTTACAATCCAAGAAAGTGTGGGTTAAGAGCCTTGTTCAGGGGCCCTACTGTGCCAGAGGTGGGATTTGAACCCTGGACCTTGTGGTCCATAGCCCAGTACCTTAACCACTAGGCCACCACAGTCCCAAGTCTCCCAACGCCATTTGGTCCCCATAAATATGTACTGCTCTCAGAAATGGGGGGGATATTTCATTATCCCCTTTTTTAGCAGTATCTTTGAACTAGACACACACGTCCCTCCATACACACGCGCTTTCTATGGCTGTACTGAGGTCTGGCTCCCCCTATTGGATATATTTAGGACTGCTCTTACACGTAAAGTGTTTTCAGGTTATTGAATGTTTATATGTCGTTTTATTCTTCTGTAGTCATACTGTAGTTATAATAAGTCATTTGTTGACCTAAACGTTTTTCCCTCTGTCTGTGTGTCTTTAAATCATTATCTACATCAGGTATGAAGGGTGCGTACACTCCCGTCGACAGAGTTGGGGCGCTGACTGAAGGAACCAGGCTCAATGGTGTACCGTCTGATGGGGCGGACTTTACAGGATTTGGTACTACCCCCCCTCGTCCGAAACGTAAACATAGGTCATACACAGTGTGTGGAGTATGTAACATTCAGCTCAACTCTTCTGCACAAGCACAGATCCACTACAATGGCAAAACCCACCAGAAGAGACTGAAACATGTAAAAAGTGGGAAAACAGGTAAGATCTACACCATTTGGTTTGTGATTTTTGTGAGCGGATGTTTGGGGAATTTGCTGGAATATGACTATTACTATTATTATTGCACTGTTATTCTCCAGGGACTCTTAATCTATGGTTAAGCTCTTTTCTCACAGTACAACCAATGAAAAAAACATAATTCAAATCACGTCTTTACATTGTACATACATTTATTAAGATAGCAAACACCCTTATAAAAAGCAACTAGTATCCTGCAATCACAACAGTAGCAGCTTGGCAGAGGTGGGATTTGAACCTTGGACCTTCTTAACCGCTAAGCCACCACAGTTGCATATATCTTAACATCTTTAGAATCCAACTATGCACCCTAAGTTAGTTTTGAAGGGTTTTTCAAACTGGAGACAAACATTTGTACAAGAGAAGGAAGGGGTATAGCGACGCATCATGTCCCATGCATTGTGTTTTTTATGCCATCTGATGCGATTGCACTTTTTGAACACCAGAGGGCAAATTGATTTTGGACAGGAGATAGGAATGATCCCCTTATCCAGTCACTTTCCCTCAGGCATGGCTTATCATCAGGATGCTTGACCCTGCCAGAAGGCAACACCAGACCTCGGGGTCATAGCAGTAGTGGGCTTTACATTTAGACACTTAGCAGAGCGAAAAGGTCCCCACAGTGATATATAAACGTGGCACACACACACACACACACACACACACACACACATTAGGAATGACACTTGAACTGACATCTTTGGAATGCGACAAGGAACATGAGCACTTAGAGGAATCCCATGCAGTCACAAGGAGAACATGCAAACTCCTCACAGGCGGAGTACAAGCCAGGAATCGAACCGAGGATCTCCACTGTGCTAACCTCTGCACCTCTGTGCCACATATACATCTTGGACACTTCATATATGCTTTCCAATGTTGCTAGTTCACAGATACATCGGGTATCTTTTTGTTACAAGGCACACAACAAAACATCAAAACAGTTTGTTTACCCCTTGAAACTTGTATCTACCTTTGTGCCTTTATGTCGCTGGATGTCATCCAAATGGATGTAAACACAGAATCTAGTCCAGACCTGTGTTTTCAGGCTCATTTTCCTCATATAACACTTGCTTTGGTAGCATGGTATCAGCAATCATGTTTGGTCATGTTTGCCAGACAGAAATACAGAACAGTGCACCTTTAATGCTCTTTTTTCCCCCAGATCCATTCTATAATAACAGCAATTTTCTGGTCCCCCTTAGTGATCACAAACAACCAGAAAATGAATCCAGCCTGCTGGTGCTGCATGTGATGCTGAGCTAATGAATGAGGCGAAGCAAATCAAAGGCAGAACAGCATGTCATGCTTCTATAATGTTAAAAGCTCGACATGCCAATAGCATCATGACGGATCAGTTCATAAAACTGACCTTTACATCCAGCTTTAAGTTTAACACACACAGATGTCCATTGAAGTCGTAAGAGAATCTCGATCCCAGTTCTGCTCTCCACATTGTAGTCCTGGCCTTCTTCTGACAGACCAGATCTGTTAATTAATTAACTTTTGTATTGAATTCGGTGACTGCACCACCAGTACTAAGAACCGTTCTTTTGGGCCATTTAATTTCTCTTACCCCTTTAACTTAAAACTCACTACCTTGCTTAAGAGTTCGCAACACAAGCCCTGACAATGTGATCATACAATGCATATTGCTAATAGACACTGCTAACCTGACAAGACAGAGCTTGGACAATCAGAAATGCCAACACAGCAAAACAGTGCAAATACTTCTAACCCACCAACAGCGCTCACACTAAACTGTGCTTAATACTAAAAAAAGGAACAAGATACAAACAAGTTAACATTACCAAAAAGGCTAACCTAACCCAGAAACTGAGCCAGGAAACTTTTTCATAGTTCTTAGAACTGTGCCCCCTTTTTTTGCGTATTTACACCGCAGGAACTGGAAAGGATTGTAATTTTTAAAAGGGTGTATAGGGACTTTTTTTAAGTCCCAATTTCGCGGTTTAGTTATTTTTATTTATCGTTGCTATCAGCATCAGTGGCCATATTTATGCATGTGTCTATATATATACAGTCAATTCCGGTTAATAGTACCAACGGTTAATGGGGTCAGCCGATTATTTGGACCAAATCCTAAAGTACTGAAAGAAATCCTATTATATACGTGTAATATTATTCTCTTATTTGTACCAAAATTCCGCTTAATCGGACCAAATAACATGTACAGCATGTAAAATCCGTAAAGACACTCTTCGTCTCTGGCATCGCTACCCGAAAACTCCCGAGTTTCTTTCCAGCCCTCTACTGCCACCTACAGGTCTTTGCCTAACATTTCAATTTACTACAAAAAACAAGCCACAAGTCGCCACTTAGCCACAGCAAAAGTGGAATTTAGTAAGAACTTGTTTTTTACAGTATTAAGCTTTGCATGATGAGTACCTATACATTGTGTTTTAGATCCTTTCGAAAAACTTGTTTGCAAATTTTTTTTTTTTTTTATGAAAAAAGTTGGTAAGCAACAGTAGTTCTTGTTTGTACGTTCGCTATACGTGTAAATCGTACAATAAAGGTTCAATAAACATTTAATATGTTATAAAGCCCGTCCCGTCTTGTAATATAGGGCATGTTCGTTTAATCGGACCAGCCGGTTATTAGGACCAAAACAATCACGTCCTTATGTGGTCCCATTAACTGGAATCGACTGTATAGTTATTTCTTAGTCCTATCACTTGAATTGACCATGAAATGCAGGAAATTTGTACGCAATGTTAAAAAAAATATATGACTTTATGACTTTTCATACTGGGGGCACAACCCACACAACCCCATTCGAACGTAATAGAAATTTAGATTTTTTTTCCGTAAAGTACCATATCTCCAAGATACTGAAGATACTCGAGCCAAAAACACTTTGATGCGCTTTAACCACGGAAGAATCGCTCAGTCTGGATTATCCCCTGGACAAATTTGTTCACTGATCAAACCCGAAGCTTTCATCCCCAGAACTGAACAGTTAATCAGGAACCACATCTGGAAGAAAGATCTGTCCGAACAGTTCAAATTCCAGCCAGAATAGGCAAATGTAAAAATTCCTGTTTCTGATTCTTTACAAACCTTGCCCTCTGCGTCTTCTATTTGACAGAACAAGACAATTATTGAAGGCTTTGAGCCCTTATAAAGAGATGGAATGCTAACCTGAAGCAGATGTTATTGTTTTATGAAAAAACCTCTTGGCAAATAAAGAAGGTGGGAATTTCCACTCCACATGGCTACCATTTTCCCAACACGTGTGTGTCTGCACGACTAATTGGACCCATACCTTTTCAAATCGACATCCAATTCTCTTTCTTTAGGTTCAGCAAAATGCTGGAAATTGTCGTTTGGAAATCGCTTTGCTCTCAATCCATAAAACACACACACACACACACACACACACACACACACTCAACACAGCCTGTAACTAGGGCAATAATTAAACCAAAATGGAAGGGAGGTTACTCCTAAACCTGTAGCACTTCCCAGAGCTAATCTGCACTACATGAAGCATAATTGCTGAAGACACACTTGATATAATACATACTTCCTATGTATAAACTTTTCTCATTAAAACTTGGCGCTCACATATTTCATGCTAAGGATCAAATGGTTACTTTGGCTGAATTGAAGCAAGAACATCTGATGAAGGATCTTAATTAAGGTCTAGCAGCACCGGAGATGGAGAAAGACATTATGCAGCACCAAAGGAAGCTGTAACATCAAATCCCAGATTGCAGTCATTCTTTGTGTTCACATGCTTAGTAACGGAGCCCCATTTCATTTATTTATTTAACTCATGAATTCATTATACAGTCCGCAAAAGTTTGGATGTCCCTGGCTTTGTTGATTTGCCCCCATGTTTTAGGTCTGCTCATGGTCTTTGGGGGTGGGGGGTGGGTGGAGGATACATTACAGACATGAGCAGGCCCAGAAACAGCCAAATGCCCAAACGTGTTGTGTTATTTGGAATATTTCCGAGCTTAGACAGTGTGACTGACAGCCATGATTAACTTCATCACCTTGGTAGTAATGAGAAGGCTAATATGAGTTTGAATCATTTGTCTTTATTTATTCCCATTAATGTGTCATGACAAAGTGTTACACTTGGATTAGAGGACCATTTTTAATTATTTAAAAAACAAATAAAAATGAGGTGCTGAAGTTAATTCAGTTGCGATTTCACAAAGAGATTTGACACCCAGTTCTGATCAGGTCATTAACTTTAAGTTCGTCTTCTCTAGTTATCGTTGAATAACACACGGGTCAGCTATTCAATTTGAAGCAAAGAAACACAAGTCTGAAGTGCGTGACTCATCCCTGCTATTTGCCTGGCAGAGATGGATGATAAATATCTGTCTGGGCTCTAATATGTATACAGGAACATTCAAAACACAATAAGAATCCTCCCCACATGGAGGCAGACTCAAGAGAAATAAGAAAAGATGATGCGAATGTATTATTCGTCCCCTTTCAATATCGCAGCTCGACACATGGGGCTACAAAGCAATACAAATTTATTCAGCCAGTGTGTTTCCTACACCACCTTCAAAACGCCATCTCATCTCATACTTACAGTCCATGCTTTATTTTAGAGCTCGCTGATGTCGTGTTTATCATAAAAGCCTCCCTTAATAACAGCTACATCAGTAGCTTCGGATATAAAATCCGTGAAATTGAAAATCTCAGGGCAATCTCACTTCATATCTGTCGCGGTATGGGAGTAGAGAGTGTAGCAGAAATTATTATGACTCATTCATATCTCTCACAAAAAAAACGCAGCCGTGTTATTTCAGAAAAGACTAGTGCCAAGGGCTTTTATTAAACAGTTTTATGCAAAGGTTTAACGGGGGACAAACTTAATTATGACATCTTTTCTTGCACGTTTATTAAACGGTTAACATGTGAAACAAGTTTGACTAACGTAATCAGACTTGTTCCATGAACGCAAAATATAATGCATGGCCAATCGTGGCTCTGTGTCATGACTCTGTGTGTGCAACAGAACTCGAACCTGGGTCACCATGGAAGTGAGGTAGCTGTAAAATCCCTGCTGTGCCACCTGAGCACCAAAACATAAAATAATAATAGTTAGAAAGCTCAGACCCGTGCTCCAAAGCAAAAGGAATGCAATTGTGCTGCTGTACTGGCAGACATTTTTGGGGATTTTTCCCATTTTCTCTTTAAGAAAAAGAAAAAAATCTCATAACATCCCTCCACTGAGGAACGACAGCTGCAGTCCAGCGAGTGCCTTCATACAAACTGTGGTTTTTAACCATGTCTTTTGGACATCCACAGCAAGAATGAATCCTCACAGAGCAATGGAATATGCTCTCTATAGGATTTACATTTACAGCATATCTAAAGACACATATTTTAGCAAAGCAGATGAAGAGCAGTTGCTCAAGGGTCCAAAACTGGCACCTTGGCATTTCTGTGACTTGAATCCTGGACCTTCGGGCCAGTAATCCAGTACTGTACCAGTACTACTACCACAGCAGCGGAGCCATCCAGGGGAGGCCACGGCCACCCTTATAAAATCGCTGGCCCCCCGGCGTCCCCCACCACCGTCCTCTGAGAATTGATTCACAGATGCTTCTCACTGATATACTTAATTACGTGCTGTACATTAATGCACGTAATTAACATAATTAACATAAATGTCAGTAATTTACATGTTTACAATAATTGTATTACCATAAAATAGAAGGAAATAGAAGATAAAGCTTGATGAAAGAGTGGTATGTCCATTGTTGGCCTATAATATATTTGGTTATATAAACACACAGCAACACTAAAGATAAGTAAAGATGTTTTAAAAATAATTGGAAGCCTCTGTGTGATGTTGTTTCTTATAATTAATGTACTCACTGAAATTAAACCTGTATATTTGTCTTTTTAGGAAACAGAGGAGTTAATTAAAGAATCACCTCAATCACCTAATATATAATAATGATTTTCTTTGGATCTCGGCATGATGTGTAGTTTTTAAGGATCTTTTGGTGGACTTCACTTTGTCAGGCAGGTCCTATTTAAGTGACGTCTTGATTGAGAACAGGTGTGGCAATAATCAGGAATGGGTGTGGCTAGAGACAATGTACTCAGGTGTGATAAACCACAGGTATAGTATGTTTTAACAAGGGGGGGCAATCACTTTTCACACAGGGCCATGTAGGTTTGGATTTTTTTCTCCCTTAATAATAAACACCTTTATTTAAAAATTATATATAATAAATCTAATATAATAAATATATATATAATATAAATGTAAATCATTAAATTATCTAAAATATATACTACAGTAATATGCATCCTGAAAGTGAGTTTTCGATTTGGTGTTCCACCCCAAAATTTTCACCATCCCCATCTGGCCACCCCTATGAAAACTTTCCAGGGGCGCCACTCTACCACAGAATTTACCAAACAGAAAGCGGCGGGTTTAATTTCTAGCTCCACCAAGCCGCCACTTTTGGGCCCTTAAGTAAGGTGTTTAACCTTCAGATGAGATTCTAGATAAGATCTGCATAAATGCTGGAATTGTAAAACCACATTCTCTGATTCCAATATCAGGCAGCCTACATTTAGCATGCCCAATTCACTTTTCACTTTTCCAGTCGCCTGTCCTTATTGGAACAGGAAACGTGCCACACTGACGAGGCATAGCGTGATGACTAGAGATGCAGCAGGAGATTTAATGCAGCTCCCAGGAAGGCCAATGAAGTGAGTGCTTTCCATTTTCATCCTGCCGAGGACTTTTTTATTGCTTCTGAAAACAGCGCTGGAGTAATACACATCGCCATTAACTGCCACTGCGGGCAGAGCCACAAAATGCACAGAACCCATCTTCACTCGTGCCCAATCATTTCTGATGAGCAGTGAGTGCCAGTCAATGATGCACTTAGGAGCTACTGGTTTCCATTAACAAACCATGTTGTTTTGGCGTCCCACGCGGGCGAAGGCAAAAAAAGTAATTTATCAGATGAACTTGGGAAGCTATGGCGCCTCCATCTTTAGCTACAGTATGATAATAGGACAACTTAATATCAATGTCATGTCTGGAACGGCATTTTGGGCCAGTCGTTTCTGTGGTACTGGCTCTACGGCGGTCCAAATGGCTTTCTAATATCTTTCTTGCTGCTCCATATAAAGCTCGTCCCAGTATTGATCCTTGTACCCTTCATATACACAACCCCTTGTATTTGCAAGGCTCTATTTTTACAAGGTACAGTCCAAGCAACTGAGGGTTAAGGGACTTGCTCAAGGGCCCTCAAGGACAGAGCTATGACTACAGCCTTTTTATTACCAGTATAAAAAATGTATTCTGAGCTCATTGGTTGTTTCAAATGGTGACCTGCTTCTCCTCAAAGATTCCTATAAATACTGATAATACAAAATGATCCTAAAGCAATAGAACTGTCAGCTACAGGAACTGGACACGTCGTGTCCCATGGATACATCTACCCAGATATCATATGTGATAATGTGATGTCAACATTGGCATTAATAGGGCACATTGGGTTACCTATATGATGATCAAATCCCATTTTAGTGTGCTATACTGTCACGTCCCTGGCACATATATTCACTAGTCTCAGAGCTGTAAGAACTGAAGAACGTTGTGGAGCATCTGCTGTGTTTGTTATCTGTCCCTGGCAGGCATGTGGATGGGAATCAGAGAGCAGCTGTGCATGTGCTACTAAATGATTATCCTAACAGGGTTTGAGCTGCTGCTTTGGATATCCACAGCCACATGGAGAAACCCAATGGCATCTATTTTAAAGTGTGCATAAGCACTACAGGATGGCACGGTGGCATAAGGGGTTACAGGCATCACCTCTAGAGGTGCCCAGTGTGGAGTTTGCATGTTCTTCTGGGTACTCCGGATTCCTCCTACATTCCAAAGACATGGATTAGGCTAACTGCTGCCTTAAAGTGTCCCTGTGCGTGTGTGTGTGTGTGTGTGTGTGTGTGTGTGTGTGCACATGCCCTGCAATGGATCCCTGACTAGAGTTAGTTCTGCCTTGATCTGTGGTTTCCCTTAAAACCCTGAAATGGAGTAAGCGAGTATGAAAATGAATGAATGATAAAAAATACAAATCCCAAATGAGCCAAAACGAATCCTGTTCTGAAAACGACCTCGTTTTATGCCCTTCATGTAAGACAGGAAAACATGTGAAGCACAGCTGGGAGAGCATGCCTTCATTTTCATCATTCTCCACCAGTGTGATCTGGTCTCTTTTAAAGAGCTGCTTGTATTTCTCGCCAAAGCTTAGCCGAGGTCTGTTTTCCTTGCCACGATTGCACACCCCTTACATCACTCACTGCAGTGAGAGCGCCGAGCGAATTCAGGAGTTAAATAGATATCCGTGCAGCATAAAAAACAAGTTTGTGAATAAAATACGACTGTCGGTTCACTCGATGCTTCGCCGAGATCGCCGAGAAAATTATTTCGAGCCGCAGTACGTAGATTTGGAGCGATTTAATATAGCAGCTGGGAAAAAAAGAGGTTTCAGAGAAACTGCATTTATTTTCCCACCAAAAAGCTATTCCCTTAACGAAAAACTCTCTAAGATCTTCATAAAATCAGATGTAGCAACAGTGATTTGGGAAGCTGTAAGTATTTCACATGCTTCCCACAGCCAGCTTTTCAAACCCTACAGGTCAAAGCGTCTCTCCAGAGGAAGTGGGTTCCTGTTCGCTTCTTGCGATGCTAAAGCATGACACCCAATAAGCCTCAGGAAGTCGCTCGGCTGCGTGCTAACGGTGACAACAAGGCAGCAGTTCAGCTCCTAACGGGCGCCAAAGGGGCAGTCAGGTGGAAGGTAAGAAATAAGAAAAAGAAATGATTCACACTAAGCAAATAAATACGCCGAGCCCTGACATGATGGTAGCGGTGCGCCAGGCCAGGCAGGAACCGACCCCCCCAACACACACACACACACACACACACACACACACACACAGACACACAGTAATGTTACAGGTTTATAATGAGACATAACGCAGAAAGTCTAAAAAGGTGCCAGGAAGATTCAGTCATTAAACAATAACTACCCAATCCTGCATGTTTTTATTTATAAATATTGCAGATAGTATAGGACACACATTTTTATAAAAAGATGTATATTTAAGACAAAAATGCAGCCCATAAGCAAAGTGCATATAGCCTCAGTCAAACAGTACTGCTCACTATACCCTAATGACAACAATCCTAAATAACACAACTGAATAGAGAGATGAAGTTATATATTAAAAACATGACAATGCTGCATCATAATTATTTGCATCCTGGTTTTAGTTAAACGATCTGAAATTTTAGAAACTGATAACTAAATGTACAAAGTAGCCTTGTAAAATGGAGTGGCAAAATCTGACAGCTTTGGTTGGCACCAGTAATTGTAAGATTTGACCAAGTCCCAGCGGTGCCTTCCTGCCAAGTTTGACTTACAAGATTTTACAAGATTGTCCGTGTCTGAGGGAGAGAGGCCAGTTAGGGATCATCCCCTGTGACCCTGTGTTCTTAGGCAGAGGTGCAGAGGAGCTCATATAAGAACAGTTAAGAGGTCTGGTGTCATTCCAGTGTAAAATATCAGTCTCTTTCCACTGTAAGGGTTTTTTTCAGGCATCAGGTGTAGCAGATTCACAACTGATGGCTTATCTTTTAAATATTTGGGGAGATTTCGAACATCCAAGGAGGTGCTAGTTTGAGGTTTATACCGTCTGATTATGATTATGATTATTATGATTCTGTTGTTAAACCATTTAGAACTTGATATTTATTATTTTAGTTTTGCTTGTGCCCAGACCTACAGAGCAGAAGCTATAGAGAAGCTTTTGGAAAGTGAGAGCTCACATTGGTATGCATGCTTTTCTCTCGCTCATCTCAAATACATTATGAACCTGTGCATGTCTGTGCACCATGCAATCATCTCTGCCAGATGGAAGAACAGCCTATCAAACCCCTTCTGCTTGTCAGAGAAGATGTATGAACGTCCCCCGCCATCCTGGAGCTCGTTGCATATGCTTATTCCTATCACTGGTCCTACAGCTAGACTCTGTCCCCTTGGACCGCTCTCTAACACTGCTTCCCGTCTATATTTTGCTCCCTGAGCCCTTCGCCTTTCCAGACACTCTCTTGTTTCCCGGGCTCCGCTTGGCCGGCGCCAGGTGGTTGCCAGCGTTCCATTCGGTCCCATGAAATGACGCGGGCGCTGAGGGGACCTTCATCAGCCTGTGCTCACTGAAGAGTTACCAACCCAACCTGATTGCATGAATATTTAAAGAGCCAGTCTGCTTACAACAGGGTTCATGGAGATGTTCATGAATCCCGCTATTACAAGCTTCATGTCAGCAATGATGTCTCCACTGATACATAAAGAGCCACTGGTTTAAACACACCTGATTTTAGCGACTCTGACCTGGATGGACACGGCACAAAAAACAACGGAGGAGAAAAGAAGATATCCATGATGTTACAAGACTAGCTGGAGGTGCCCAAAAAGTCAAAAGATATCTAAAACATATTGTTTTCCTTCATGCTAGCTTTATGTTGCCATAGAAGTGGTCGGTACGAACGCACTCCTTAGCCTGAGGCACTGAGAAAAGAGCGTAGTCCAAGGGAAACCGGTGGTGTTACATTCGATGTTGGACCACTATGTTGTCTATACGGTTTAAAAAAATATTAAGTATAGGCAGGAAGGCAGAAGCTTAGCCATGGATGGTCAAAAAATCCTGCTAATGATGTACGATTAGCTTAAAAGCTAGCAGTAGCGCTACGTATAGTGCAAGAGCAGATCAGAATGCTGCTCAAAATGAAAAATAAGACATTCAGATTCATCTTTATCTCACAGATATTCATAAATCTAAGGATCTATTAAGAAGAACTAACTCAAATCGAGCATTAAGGCCGTGAGGAGCTTAAATGGTTCTAATACACAGATACATTAAGTGTTTATATTATACTTTAGAAGCAGGGCCCTTGAGCGGAAACTGAAACGCTATAAAAGACACGCACTGCTTTGTGCTTTTATCTTTATGATTTAAAATATTAGCTTCCCATGCTTTGCTATGCTGAAAATTTTGCTTTTTTAACAGTATTTTTTACCTTATTCATTCTGCTAATACGAGTTAGCATGAGAGAAAAGCAGCATCCGCTAGTTAACACATAGACAAAATATTGTTGCTGTGCTCAATAAAAAAGGTATTATTTAATATGTATTTAATTACTTAGAAACAGCGTTTGTTGTGTTTCGGATCCTGGTCACTTAGCAGTTTACCAGTTCCATGCTTTCTACTGGTCCGAGTTGATTTATGCTAGTTAGCGCTGGTCTGGTAATGGTTTAGCTGTTTAGGATGTTGGCCAGGACACCAGTGTTCAAAATAAACTTATGTTGGCTGGTTCTTGGCAGGGAAAATTCATAAATACGACCGACATCTGTCAAAACAAACAGCAGCAATTAACTTAGCTCTGCTTTTAAGTCAATGCAGGACCCCTGCAACATGCCAATCATTTTAGGGGCATTGCAAGGTGTCATAAACACCTCTATTAAAATGCATGCAGATAAATGATACCGTCTTTCTGGCATATACAATGAGAACCATCTGCTGAATGTGGTATTACGTCTGAAAATAAAAGAGACTGACCTCCAAAACAGATGCAGCCTATATGCGGAAGTTTCTCTCTTTTTTTTCCCTTCGAAATGGATTTATAGTAACGTCTGTTGTAACCATCTGTTGAAGTTAGACCCCACTGGCTCAAAGCATAGAGGAAGAAAGTGTTGAGGAACAATAAAAATGATTTGCAGTCGCGGTTATGCATGCGTTAAAATAGCTGAGATTTGTGCTGAATCTTGTTGGCAAGCATAGCGAAAAAAAAACCCTCTGTATACATAAGAGTTCGTGCAGGAACTCGTATACATCGGAACGTACTCCCCAACCTCTCCGGTGTATCCGCGGTCGCTCGTGCAAGGGGAACGAGGGTTGGTAATTACATTACGTCTGACACTGTAATTTGTGACACGTTTTGAACAAATTGGAAATAATTATTTACTAACTTCTTATCTGAAGAGGGAGAATTAGAGCATTTGTCAATAAAGCAGCTTTTATAGTGAGATTAGTGCTTTCAAACACTAATCTGAAACTCATCCAACTCTCAAGTCAATGACTCACTCAGCTTCCTGGCACCGGCAGATGCCAGCTGAAGATGGAGAGGAGAAAGAGCGAGAGAGAGAGAAAGAAAGAGAGAGAGAGAGAGAGAGAGAGAGAGAGAGAGAGAGAGAGAGAGAGAGAGAGAGAGAG
>JAVSBV010000017.1:3946775-3958012 GCA_033117975.1 Parotocinclus spilosoma | reverse complement strand
CGCCCTAGGCTTGCTCAACTTGGGATTGGCCTTTTAGGACAGTGTAATATTGTGAAGCTGCTTTGAGACAATGCTACATTGTAAAATGTGCTATATCAATAAATAAACTTGAACTTGGTCATTATTCATACGGCATACTCCATTCTAGAAATCAACAAATCTGATAGAAAGAGCTGGATTATGTGCTGGTAGTCGTATTACTCATAGAGTTTATACCAGTTATCCGATTTCAATCTGTTGTCCTGCTGATCTAAAGATTTTTTTTTCCACTTTTTTCCATTTGACTGTGATGTTTTTTCCTTGTGGGATCTGGCAACTCCGGAATGAAAAGCAGCACATGATGAAAGACAGCGTAACGACTATCTGACTTTGTTTCGATTCTGAAATGCAGTTTAAAATACTGATTATTTGAGATTAAAGTTTGATGTGAATGTGAAGATATTTCTGTGAAATTACAGGCTGGTTAAAAGTAGGAATCAGATGTAAAGTCGGATCTTTTCCGTTTGTTTACTCGAATACAACAATCTACGTATATATATTCTTACATATAATTCCTATCTCCATTTATGAAATGCTATTAAACTCTCTTTAATCGTATTTCGATGTCATTAATCACGATCGCAGTATCACGTGCTCTTATTGGCAAGTATTAAACAGACAGACAGAGCCAAATAGAGTGTGTCCCAATTTTGCTGAT
This sequence comes from Parotocinclus spilosoma, assembly GCA_033117975.1. Classification (NCBI taxonomy): domain Eukaryota; kingdom Metazoa; phylum Chordata; class Actinopteri; order Siluriformes; family Loricariidae; genus Parotocinclus; species Parotocinclus spilosoma. The sequence goes on along the minus strand of JAVSBV010000017.1, from coordinate 3,957,315 downwards.
TCATGAAAGCCAATTATCTCATCACTCACAAATCAGCTTGCTCGTTTGAACAGGAGCCAAGTCGCACACGCTGAGCAGCCGAGCAGCCAAACACACACACACACACACACACACACACACACACACACACACACACACACACACAGATAGAGCTCGGCTCATTTATCTAGCCACGCTACTGATGGACGCCATTCTATTTTCATTTAACCAGAGAAGGTGAGATTCAGAAATGCTGCACACGTGTCATCCCGTTACTCTTGCTCACTAGGAGGCGCTGCTACTACACACTTTAACCGATATACTTACAGATGCCCACACCCCAGCAAACACACACACACACAAACACACATATCCAGTCTTTTAAACTGGTAAGACTGGGTTCAGTACCACAAAAATGAAAAGACCATAAAAAAGACCCACAGAAAAGTACAGCGTCATGACTGAAGTAATTTTTACAGCATGGTGAAGGACAGATCAGATCAGTTCTGTACTGATGTCATATGGTTGTTTACTTGTAGTTCAGCAGGTGCACGTGAATCCAAGTCAATCAGAGGCATTCTCAAATCTACAGAGACTTGAAAAGGATGGACTGGATGTTGCGAAACATCTTAACTCTCATTTTTTAGGACAGTGATGAGAGGATTGTGAGAAAAATAACAATACAAAAGCAGATACAAGTATAGCAAGGTGATTAAACGTGCAATTTTAATAGCAGTTACAGGTGGAAAATATTACTTTATACTTAAATTTTGAACTATGTAGCTTTCCGGAAATACAGAACAGATGTATCAGTCAGCTAAACAACTGGGTTCATAGGGAATATAATTCAACAGAAACTCACCAGTTCTACTTAAGTTTTATTAGAGAAGAATAACAAGAAAAATACTTACTATATATAGAAACATCTGAGATGTTTCACTTAGAAACTAATTGAATCTGAATAAGGTTCAATATGAAATGTTTTCTTATATGACATTTAAGTTTTCCTACTTTAAAGTTTGTGGACTAAAATGAACAACTACATTTGAGATTTAATTCCATCCCACTAAAGACTTTTAAAATGTCTCTCTTAATCTCCCTGTTGAAAGAGTGACTAACCAAATTGACCAAACATCTCAAATGTCTAAACAGTCTTACTCATTGGTCGTATTTTTGAGTTATATGCTTTAAGCCGAATAAGAAAATAATGAACCGGGAGATCTAGGGGTTAAATGATTACAAACTCTTATCATGCTGCAATTTTTCTTGATGTCCTGACTACTAATAACAAAAAGAAAGCAAAAACAAAACAGGAGGAATCTGTCAGTAGGGCCGGGGCCACACAGAGAGCATGGGTCCAACAGGAACCAGTCGTTCCTGGCCCGGCCCTGTTGCACACAATGGCCTGGAGAATGGAAGGAACCGCGGGCCAGGCAGAGATAGCGCCGCTGTCAGGAACCTCAGGGCGGACAGGATGTCTCTGCCCCCTGATATCCCCCTCTGTTCACACACTCTCTCCTCGTGGCCTGGCCGGGATGTTTTCATCCTCAGGTAATTAAAGTCGGAAGCCCCTAAGGGCCTGACCTCCGCCGTCCAGCACAAGCTGGGCCTCCTCTATCTGCCTTCCGCAAGATCTGCCCGGGGCATCAACAAGCCTCCACGCCAACCAGCCAGTGCAGGCAACCAAGTCCAGCAAGGAACGCCCAGTAATGCCACCAAAACACGGCACGAAGTCCGAAACGGTGAGCAAACATGGAACTGTCCGTATTGTTGTCCCACACTGGGATGTATTTTTATTTATTAACGTATTTATTTACTAATAGTGGTCTGATTTCAGGACACAAGTCCTTAATTAAGAAGAAACTTGACATTAGATGTTATGTTGATGAAATGTGACATTTTTGTTTGTCTAAATCATAAGCTTACTTTCACAGCATACCATTTTAGCAGGGGTGCACAAACATAATAAGAGCTTTTGATTTCTATTAATATGACGATCCATGGTACCGTCAGAATTTCTGATTTTCTTCCATCAATACCAGCATGAAAAATGAAATGCATCACCAAAAAATCCAACAGAAAGTTTCCCTAACCCCGGCAACTGACCAGCTTGCTGCTGTTGCCATGACGACTCGGCAGTGCAGCTCATTTGGTGAGGTGGATGGATGGGTGAACTGTCGTGCTTGTGCAAAACGTTAATTGAAGTTAGCATTTCCATTGGAGCACGAGCGAGCGAGCTCGAGATAACATGATGAGAGCTGACGAAGGAAAGAGCGAAAAGTGTTGCAATAATAAAAACTGGCAGCGCAGTTGAATGTTCAAAATCGCCTCGTGGATGACTCATACCATAGGACGCCGTCTCCCAGAATATGTGTATGGCACAACCGTCCCTCTCTCACTCCTATGGAAGCTCTGAGGCACAGAAATAAACTCAAGAGACAGCACCTGGTCTAAGAGGAAAAATCTGAAATGTCCGTGAATGTCACTAGAAGAACACTATCTCATTTCGAATTCAATGCAAATCTCATAGCAGTGCCTCCCCTCCACCACCCTCCACCATGCACCCTCCACTTCTTCACGTTACGTGACTGTGATTCTACGTTGACACGATGCAAATCTGCAGGACGGGAACAACACAGGACGGCATGTGCTAATCACGTGGCTGTCACTACAAACAGAGTACGAACTCAATCTGCTTTCCATGTAACACGAAGGCTCAATGCCCAGAAATGTGTGGCTTTCCTACTGTAATAAGTGACAGGACTGATATTCATCAGCTCCATAAATGTCCAGCAGCAGCAGCAGCAGGTTCTACATCCATACAATATTACCGTATTTCACTTTGGCTGTGGGAACAACACTATAACACCGGAGTTATATTACTAAACACTGTAAATATAAGATAAACGATTTCACAAGGCTCTGTTATTTTATTTTACATGACATGCAATAATAAGCATAGAACAAAGTTAATAAGAAAGCGAAAACAAAAGGTGGAATATGAGAGAAACATTACATCACAACACACTTTAAATGAGTAAGGTAGTCAGATATTTATGGCTAGCAAGCTACGTAAATTCCAATGAACATGAGCATTATATATACACACACACACACACACGCACATATATATATATATATATATATATACATTCAGTATCTTCCACTTAATCCACACGGGGTCGCGGGTCAGCCACTGCCCACCCGGCAACTCTGTTCTCAAGGGTAGGACAACCCTGGATGGAGAGCCAAACCATCTTAGGGCACACACACACACACAGTCACACACTGAAGGGAGACACTCATTAACCTAACATGCATGTCTTTGGACTGTGGGAGAAAACTGGAGTACCCGGAGTAAGCCCACACAGACAAGGGGACGACATGCAGACTCCATTCCATATTGGGAGTTGGCTGGCAATTTTGTTTGCTAACCTACCAGAACATCTTGTTAACAAATTAGCTCGCTTAGCAACATTGAAAAGCACAAAAGTAAAAATGTATTTACATAAAAAGTCAGAAGTTCATAAGTATTTTTTGTTTTTGCTTTGTTTCCCAAACATATTCCAAACACATTTTATTGTCTGATTTTAGGTGACTGTGTAAGCATATTAATGCTGTACCTGGACAGTATATTTTCGGTGAAATGCTAACGCTATAAGCATAGCAAGCCAGTCACATAGCAAGCAAGAGACGCTCGAACTGAAATACAGAAATGAAAATCATGTGTTTTTCTAAAGGTGTACTTTTAATCATGTTTATGAGTAACTTTTACCTTTTTCCACTCTTTTTTAAGTAGACGTTTGACCAATGAGCGTTACTAATAGCTAACCTCATAATTTATTCTGAGATCATCTTACACCATCTCTGTAACAGATACTAAACACTCGCTAATCACCCTGACCTGTGTGAGCTTTCAGTTCACTCTTAATCCACTCGTTCTGCTTAACTCTATTTCCATCTCATCATGTGCGATAGCGCGTTCCCAGAGGCCCTCGCGTTCCCCATTCACGGCATTGAGGAGCGTCTGCCCTGCTCCCTTCACAAATAAATAATTGAAGACAAGTGTGCGGGATTTGCCTGCCTATAAGCCACCTTTCATATGGTAATTACGCACAAACAGTTGTTTTCTATAAAGCCGTTCTTGTCTCAGCCATCCTCTCTGGGCCCCCAAATGCTGCAGGGATGGGAATACGGTGCCAACGGCAGATAAACCCAACTACATTTATAGCTCTAATCCATCACATGCACCCAAACAAACACAAACACGAGCGCCTCCAGCACTCAGCAGATCCAAAGGGCCTCTTCAGAGAGTCCGGACAGGAACTAAAGGGATCTAAATAAGCTTGTATCTCCTCCATCTCTAATCACTCACTGACTTTTCCATTCGCGCCTGGCCTAGGCCGAGGGAGCCAAATGCACAAACCGGACCCGAGCAGGACACTATTGCCAAGTAAAGCCAAAGATGTCAAGTATTGTTTTTTGCAATAAGATAAATGGCAATGAAAGATGTGTGCGCTAAATGTTCTGGCCAACAAATCGTCTGATATAAAGCCCAAATATGAAGAAAATACTGTATGAAGGCTTACTGAACTAGACCCAGCAGTCTTCATGAGCAAGTTCTTTGCCTAACAGACATTTCCTGCAAACCTCACAGGCAAAATTGCGTAACAATTACGTGAAAAAAACGTTCTCACACAAAACCTTCAACCAGCATCCTACCTGCTTTAGTAGATGGATTATCTTTATTCTATAATCCTTATATTTAAGATAACAAAACACTTATACGAATTTCCTTCTCAGTGCCATAGCTCAGATTTGACCCAACAAATATATAATTATTATAATAATAACAATTTTTTCGAGATAAATTAATTTCTTCTTATCACGTTAAGAAGATCACGGTGCATAGGGATCAAACTTATCCTCTTCATGGTCACAAAGGAACTCTGAAGCCTTGCCCGGAGTTCACTGGGCACAGGCAAAAATGCCCGCTGTATAGGATGCCAGTCCATCACAGGGAACTGGAACGGTACCATCTGACCTTAAAGATCTAATGTAATATTTGTCAATGAATTGTTTCGATGGAGTAAATGTGTTTTTCACTTCAGAAATAGAAATGTGATGATTTATAATTTTTATATTATATTCTGTATCAACCGACATTAATTCCAACTCACAAGCAGTGAGTTACTCCCAGCGTAGAGCTAAAATATACCAGGTGATGCCATATGACACCAAATTACAAATCCAAAAGTGTTTCCTAAAGTTTTGACTCTACTTATTCTACATAGCTATCCGGAGTTCACAGAGAGCAGGTTCACGCAGAACAGCAGTCCAAATCGCTGGGCTGGATAGGGTCGCTACTGCACAGCTGTGAATGATCATCCCCACCCCGTCTCTCCCGCAATCTCTAATCTCCACTATCAACTTGTACTAAGGTGCATTAATGCAAACAAAGACAAAGATAACAGGTACGCACGCAACCCTGCAAATGAAACGGCACCATTTCTGTCTCTCCCTGAACAGCTGTGAATTATTATGTGGACAATTTAATACGGCCAAAGAGGAAATAGCAGATTAAGATCGTATCTTTGCAGCACTGCCAAAATGTGTGCATGTTTTTCAACCCCAGAGGAGGCAATGGCTCAAAGTAGACACATCCTTTCGAGTGCCAAATGCGAGCTGCTGCTTTCGCTTCCTCGCATTTTCCCTTTCTCTCTGTGTTTAAAAGGGGAAATGGAGACGAGGCAACGCTTTAAGGGATAAACCGTTCCTGTCACTCCTGAGAGCCAGTCATTTGTCCAGGCACTGAAGACCTGAGCAAACACAAAGAATAACAGCCTCACTCATACATGAACTGCAAAGTTATTCCATTTTCTAAACGCTATGGAGAAACGGCAAACATATGCAGAGCGGTACTCAAGGCTAAGCTAATGTTGCTAGCAGACCTGAGTGTGCCCATCATATAAAAGGAAACTATGGCACCAGATGTTGATAAAGAATGGAAATGCAATTAGGGGTGTGTGCAAAAACACCCTGCGACAACTTGAAACATTTTTGACCTTATAAGGCAGGACAGATTTATTTGCTGCCATTTTATTGCCGCATGAGAAGCCCTTCAGTGTTTGGGGTATGGTCTTAATCTCGACTCCACCACAATCTGCACTCGTTTCAACACTGGCGCTGAAGTATGTTTTTGGAGGAATGAATCAAGCATCGCAGGGGCATGAAATAGCAAACCACTCCACAAATCCATACCACAGGCATCCAAAGTCCCTCCATACCTTCCCCATTTTGGTGAAAAGGCCCCGGTCAGCATCTTTTGTACTAAGAAACCGGCCTGCAGAACCAATGGAAACTTAGCCATAGCAAAGCCATGCTTTACAAGCAGCGACATGAGTCGCTCTGGACCGGCGCTGATGGTTTGGAAATGTTTTATTTGACAATAAACTGTCCAGGGGAATTTGCCCCTTATAAATGACAAGACAAACGTCTTAAACAGTTTAAAATTCAGCTAATAAGGTTTCACTAAAACATCCTTGTATCAGAAACAAGCTAAACATGAAAATCCATTCTAAAACGTATTTGTTCATTATTTTCCATTTGTTTAAAAGTTTAGTAATAGCCTTTTAACTACATTTCTAGAGAACCTGTATGCCCATGTATATATTTTTTATAAATTCAGTGTTTCTTATTCTTCTTATTCTGTTGTAATAACCTGATTTGAGTTTTAGGGGTTCATGTGTTCTTTTGTGTTGCCAATGATGCCAAGAAAAGCTTGATTCCGATGTGATTTGGTATGTTTACGCCGTCTCTCCAGCAGCCCATAGTGTAAGGTGTTATTTTTGGGGCATTCATTGTATTAGCAGAATGCTTGGACTATTCATGACTGGCTCTTGGCAGAGAAAATTCCTTCCCAGGAGTTTAAAAAAGCTCCACAACCGTAAACAGGATCTGAGATTCCTTTCCACCTGTAGCTCTCTAGGAAGTATATCCTAGATCCCGATACGCTACCCTTCCTCAGAAGGAGCCACCTGCTGTAGTGAATCATCATGCCAGGGCGCCGGAGGCTTCTACGCTTCTACAGAAACGGTTATAATGAACATTTGAAATCATACGCAAAATTGTGTAAGAATTCCTACCTAGAGAACCTGCTTCAGAAACCGCTTTCGGGTCTCACCTAAAAGTATGTACGTTTTCTCATTAAAATGTCTTCGCTTTGCCACCGTTGTCTGTGGCTGCTCATGTGGGGTCCGGTCTCTGCTGCCTAGTGACAACATGGAAAAGCCTGAAATGCATGTATCAGCCTCAGAGGAGAAACACAGGGTGGTCCTAGATTCAATTTGTTATCAGGGTATATGCTTGCTAAAACCTTGACTGGCGCTTATTCCCGATGGCTGGCATGATGTTGTGTTAAAACGGTCTCTTCAGAATTTCAAGGGGAGATAATGCGAAGTAATTTGCCATTCATTGCGTACACTTTGGCTGCACCAGGGGTCCTGCTCCATTTGACGGCGGCCGTTTAACAAAATGAGCGCTCTGAAAAGCAGAGGTTCATAGCCCCTATCTTGCATTTTCTCTTCACCGATGCTGTTTTCTGCCTCCGCCACTTTTATGAATTGGCTCGGCTGAAAAATAATTGACACTGGGCATTCTTCTTTGGGGGCACCCGCTGATCGTTTGGCAACAACACAATTTTGCGGCGTGCTGAGCGAGCGAGCAAGTGATTGCGGCAATTTCGAAGGATACCGAGACATACTGGAGACTGAAATGAATGAGCAGGAGCGGCAGAGCTGTAGCGTGGTGGAACAGAGATAGACGTAGTCATAAGAAGAACGGGGTAAAGACCAGGACAGATGGGTGCAGCTACTCTGATTCTTTTCAGCTCTGCAGTTTCACCAGTGGGACCCTAAGATGGACTGGTGTGCCATGCAGGGAACACTTTCCTCCTTACCCTAGTAACCCTGACCAAGATAAGCGGAGTCAAACAGGAATGTTTCATTCCAACAGATCCATCAATCAATCCAAAATCAAAAATCAAAGATCATGGACTGAAAACGTGTGGCTTAACATTTTGTTCTGTTCATAATGGTACTTCATTAGTAATTAATTGTTGGGCATTGGGTAATTAATCTCTGTGCATTCATAGACCATATGAGTTATGACCCGTCATTATCGGCTACATCTTGAAGCAACACATCTTCAGTCACATGTGCCTCAACAAAACCCTTAACCAACACCTTGGATGGTGAGCTAAATGTTGTAGATGAAATTGTATAAATTGCCGTATTCTTTGTCTCTCATTGTTGCCAGATCAATGAAGCGATGAGCACACTTGTGTCCATCCATCTTCTAATCTTTCTCTCTTTCTCTCGAGCTGTAATTGATTGAATATGTCAATATGTGAAGTGAAAACACAAAAGCATACTGTCTCGGAGTATTGATTTAGAGGCTCTTGAAGAAGTCAAGTCAAACAAATCTTAATTATGCTCCTCTTTACAGAGGCCGACCTTTTATAACATGAACATCGAAATCCATATGTCAAGTTTAATCGGTGGGAGAAGCCCATAAATCAGATTCGACGAGTCTTGCTTTGTCAAACACGCAATCGAGGAATGAATTAAAGTGACACAAGGGCAATTAAACCTAATCAGCCAGTGGACTGTTCGGACACAGTAGGAAGGTTCCAGTCTAGTGAGCAGAAGGTTGCGGGTTCAAATCTCAGCACTGCATTTGCCTCCTAAAGTTAAGCGGTAGATTCGGACCAACATAACCAGATTCTCTTAAGACGTTTATTCAACACATGCTACACCCTAAACACAATTATATCTCAATGTCCTTTATAGTTACCCAGACAAGGATCTTAAAATCGTATTCCTGCTGCCCAGTCTCACCCATAAGAGGATGGGATTCTTGTTTGATCCTGGTTTATTTCAAGCTTTTGACCTTATTTGACTCAGAAAGTCACCTCTGTTGTTCTTTTGGGGTGCACACGTGGCCGCTTTCTGACAACTCCTTAAAACGCTGTATAAATAAAACCTAAGTGAGCTGAAGTGGGAAACATTTACAAGTGGCAACTCTAACCGCAGACTAAACAAACCCTAAGAGCCACAACAATGGTCAACATTTTGAAATGAAGCTAACAGCGGTTGTTCGCAGTTACTCACAGTTTTATGACATTGTGGTGCCATTGTAAATGACTATTACGTTTCCAAATTGGGTGGCAATAGGCTTTGGCGTTTTGTAGGACTCATTTCTAACCCCATTTTACTAAATTGCTTATTCGTGTGCTATCAAAAGCTGTTAGACGATGGGTTTAATTAAAATAATGCCACAGTCACAGGCATTTGCCTTTAAAAACACACATTTTTTGGTCTCTGAGAATAACAAAGCACTGACGGGGAAAACGCATCAATGATGCTTGGTGATGCATCAATATAAAATCTTTTATTCAACAAGAAGATGCAAACTGCAGTTTGAGGCGTTTTATAAGAAATTCCCTTGTGAACGCACCATAATATTTATTCTAACATAAAGGTCAACAAATAGAGGTGTTACAAACCAAATACATTTTTTTAGAAAAGGGCTTGATGCGAATCGCTCCCGCAAAGTTTTACGAAGCTAATTACAACGTTATACACTAAACAACAAACAATACCAGGCAGGATTAGAACTGAACGGCGAATAATTAAAAAACATAGTAAGTAAAAATGTCCGTACTAATCTGCCCCCTTGTGGCTTTTGTAAGTATTTCTACAAACTTATTTGCAAGTTCATAAATAATTCTAAGACTGCATAAAGAAATGAATCTTAAAGTAATCAAATGTCATCCATGATTATGAGAAGTAAACAGCTGTACATCAAACAGAAACGAAACAAAACTGTCATGTTACAGTTTATGGACACCGAAGCAAGATTTTGTCACTGTAGCCACAGAGAAAACACAATTCAAAATATCACATCTTCCATTATTTGTTAAGCCCAGATGCCCCATAGCTGTGCTGAACGAAGCCTCGAATCCAAGCTGAACATCAGACCATATTTTCCCTCTGCCCTTTCTCTCACGATTCATAATCCTCGTTCCAAATTCCTCGCTGCAACACATTCACATGCCTGCATGCCCACGCGTGACACCTTTGCCACCCTGAATCTTTTTTTTACCTTTTCACTGCTAATCTCCAAACGTAATTTGGTGACGAGAAAATAGAGGAGGCGCAGAGATAACAGGTTACATCTTCACTACTGGCACCATCATCGCTGTTCTGCATCGCTGAAAAGCACCTATTCAATAAGATTAGCTGCTAGTGGCGTGCGCTGGCTTTTGTATTCATTAAACGCACATCCTCGGCTTATCTGAAATAAAAAAAGAAAAAAAAGGGGGGCTTGTCAGGATGGCACATTGTGTGCGAGTCTGAGGGAAAGGCAATGTGCATTAGTGCGATTACAATATCAGCCTGGTCCAGATGGAGGCAGGAAAATAAACAGTGAGAGAGAGAGAGAGAGAGAGAGAGAGAGAGAGAGAGAGAGAGAGAGAGAGAGAGAGAGAGAGAGAGAGAGA
>JAVSBV010000017.1:3922639-3937817 GCA_033117975.1 Parotocinclus spilosoma | reverse complement strand
ACACATGCTCCGTCCGTACCGAGCTTACAGCACCAAAATATCCTACACACTGAGTAGCTACAACAGCTATTTACTGTGAATTCTAATAGTTTATGATTTATAACATTCCTTTATTGTTAGAATTAATATATTTTTTTATATATTTTGTGATTGGGATATAGATGGTTTTTATGTAAAAGTTCCGCAAAAACCCAAGAAACAGCAAAAATCCGTGATATAATTTTCCATTAATATTCTTTAAAAACCCGTGATCCACCGGCTCTGCGAAAGGTGAACCGCGAACTGGCGAGGGAACACTGTATATTGCTCACCAAAATAGCAGTAATATTTTTTGTAAATATTCCTATACTAATATTAGTAATAATGTAATGTTTTTTTCTGAGCAGTGCATATAGAGAAACATGCTTCAGTGTGGAAAGAGGAACTGATCAAATGCACAATGACTGTAGAAACAAGGCGGTGTAACTAATAAGGCGATAAGTGAGTGTACAGTGTTATTGTGATCATGCGTTTCAAAAATCCAGAATATGTCCTTTGCTTTAACTTTTTTTTTTTCTCCACGTTTGTTTTTCTGTTAAACAAAATTCGAGAGATGATCATCACAGAGAAGTTCATTTTCTTTTATTATTAGTGCTTTAGCTGCTATCTGCCACCAAGTGCAAAGGCTGTCTAATAGGGGCGGGTGATATGGCCCTAAAATAATATCACAATATTCTAGGGGACTTTTGTGATAACGATATATTTGGTGATGTACTTCAACAACGTAAAATTGCAACAAAATATATTTTGTACTTTAAAATATGTCACATTTTTTACTTTTCCCGTACTCTGCTGCGTGCTTTCGCTCGAGGTGGTGAAACAGAGTAGATGCGTTTCCCTCTTTTCTTGTTACAGCTCTTTTGCGTAGCTTACATATCACTGCAGTTTGTTGTGCATCTAATATTTTGTACCAAAACCACCTCCACGCTACCAAAGGCACCCCCCTTTTTGGGACAAAAATGGAAGTACTTCATACGCTGTGTAAATGCATCACGTAAAGACCTCAGAATATCATCGGTATTATAGTGATAACGATACGATATGGCACACCCCTACTGTCAATCTGTCTATCTTCCAAGTGTTCACATATTCAAGTTGTGTATGAAGCATTTTTACATGAACATAGGCATCAATATTTCGAACCATGTTGTACAGTAATATGCTACATATGCAGCATTCATGTCTAATAACACATGAAACTGAACTGATCCTTTGCCCGAGCTCCTCTTTCATAAAGCAGACTTGACACAGGTTACGTATTTGTTCCTTATATAGTTTATCATGGTGGACAATTTTGTATCTTTCCTGATTTTTAGGTACCGGGGATTCATTTAAGAGACTGGATCTTGAGGCTGCACAACAAAGAACTTATTGTTGATGGTGTTCGCTTGTAAGTTTGCTTTGTTTGACTGGAATGCATCAACACGTTAACTTATTGAGTTAAAGTGTTAAGTTAATTTAAGTTACATGAACTTATTTAGTGTTGAATATTCAGTTTATCAAACACTTAGTTAGTGTACACGTAGTTAGTGTACATTAGTGCAGTGTACTTCAACAATTACTCAACTTTTGGTTTGCTCACCAAACAGAAACCTCAGGCTTCCATTAAACAGTGAACGAGTTACTTCTTGATTTCTATGCAAGTTAAAATAAACAGTCTGGTATTGAATAGAAAGTAAGTACTTGGCATGTAATTAGTTAATTTGTTTGTTTATTGCACTAAACAACAACATTGATTACCAGTTAACAGTACAGGGTGAGTAAAAAGAAAACAGGACACGCCAAGTGAAACGGAACACATCAGGTACTTTCCTGTACCTGTTTCCTGTTCCTGTGCCTTTGGCAGCCAACACCATCGTTGAGGTTTCTTCATCGGTGGCAGGACTGTGGTGGCCTAGTGGGTAAGACACTGAACTATGGACCAGAAGGTCCAGGGTTCAAATCCCACCTCTGCCAAGCTGCCACAGTTGGGTCCCTTAACCCACAATTGCTTGGCTTGTAAGACTGTATCAGTTGCAAGCCACTCTGGATAAAGACATCTGCTAAATGCTGTGAATGTAAATGTAGCGTGTCTTGTCGTCCACAGTCCCGGCTATGAAATTGTAAATGATTGAAATTGGTGTTTTTTCTAGGTGTCAGTTGTTGAAGTCTGATTATGATACGGTAGCTGCGTTCCCCAAACTTCAGAGTGGTCAATTCCATCTTTAGTTACCCGTGACGACAAACAAATGTTTTTTTTTCATTTCTGTGTTGATAACTTTTGACCCACAATGTTACAAATCTGATTGCGGCAATCCATTTCTGAGACAATTCGGATCTTCTTTGATATGCTACATGACCACTTTCCCATTGGATAAAAACTTGCCCTTGAAGATTGTGGCCATGTTCTGGACATAACCTAGACGATGGTCCCCCTCACCTATTACTTTTTGAGGTATTCAAATATGTCATTTTCCCTTTTGCTTCTGAAATCTGCTTCTTTGGTTCTGAAATCTTTTGACTCACCCTGTATAATCTTGCTTCCGGAGGGGAAAAAAAAAGATGTGTACAAACTTGTTAAAAATAAGCACCGTTAGAATATTTCACATTATAGCAGCATCTTTTTGCTTTCAATCCCATTTAAGAGCAGAAAGTTATTATACTGCCTCTGCATTTTCTCTACTTTATTAGACTGTTGGCTTTGTGAGTGCAGATATCAGGCGATGTTAATGGAATTCATCGCCCTACCACTAGTTTACATACAAAGATTGCTTTGCCCATCCTTAATAAAATTAATTATATCAATTTAAATCTAGTACACAGCTTAGATCAAGTGAAACCTCACCACAGTTGTAGTTTGAGTGTATTTTATTTCATTGTTATCCTGACCCATTTCTATTTTACTAATTTAACCTCTATGCCTTTTAGCCTTTTTTCTAAAATACTTATTTATCATGTCAGTTTTTGTCGACCAATCACAACATTTTCGATTCCATTACTTGATTCTGAATTTGAGCTCATTTTTAATTACACAGATAAAAATAATCTTAGTCTCCCTTTTTTTTGGACTGACCCGCAATGGGGTTGCGCCCCAACGTTTAAGACGGGATGTCTTAAGTCAGCATCTATCAAATTCCTCAAGGACAGTTGAATCCGGTTAATTGGACCACCGGTTAATGGGACCAGTCGCTTATTCGGAACCGAACACTAAAGTACAGAAACAAATCCTATTATATACGTGTAATGTTATTCGCTTATTTGGACCAAAATTCAGTTTAATCGGACCAAAATAACGTGAGAGCAAATAAGAAAAAAGAAGCCACAAGTCGCAACTGCAAAGCGGGTCAGCGAGATATGGAAGGATTTTTGGATCCCCTGGAGAATTTATGCTTTTCAGGAAATCCGAAAAGTTGTGTTGACAAGAGCAAAACCAGTGGGAGGTGAACACAATTTGCAACCAAGTTTTTCGAACGAAGTTCATAAGCAACAGTAGTTCTTGTTCGCTATACATGTAAATCACACAATAAAGGTTTAATAAACATTTAATATGTAGCACATCCCGTCTTGTAGCATGGCGCATGTTCGTTTAATCGGTCCAGCCGGTTATTAGGACCAAAATGATCACGTCTCGATGTGGTTCTACTGTACTACCAAATTTTTTTTTAAGTCTAATTGGGGGTCGGGGGGATTTTCTGGGGCCCTATGCAAGCAAAACACACACTAACACACCACCTCCACGATCAGTGTCACTTTACTGCTGAGAATGATCCACCACCTAAATAATATCTGATAGATCCTGACCATAACATATTAGAGTAACTGCAAAAACACTACACTTCTTAACAAAAATTAAGGGATATTTTATTTGGAATTTAATTTTGTGAGCATTATATGTACAGAAACAGATGGACTACAGTCTGTAGTTACACATGGTAAAGTGAACTGTGTGTGTATTTCTATACGGCTGCTATGTGAAAGACATAGAAACACACGTAGGTGAACATGCACACACATCCTGACTTCAGGGTTGTGATCAGATCAGGAAGTTGAAGTGCACATTTCCTCCTTGTGAACTGATACAAAGGTTGCCAGGATATACAAGAAACGATCATTTGGTATGTAAAAGTTTATAAAAAGCTGCCCACATTTGCCTAGTTTGCCCCTTTTTCATTTTTCTTGGTATCCTGAAAATCCTCAGAAGAGTTGTTTAGTCCTCATGGAGCTGCAAATGACATATTAAGGATTAAAAGCTTTTAAATCACTTGGCCGTGTGGTTCAGGCCAGGAAGAAAGATTTTAACAAACAGATCTTGATGTCCACATACATGTTGTACATGTCAGTATGTGTTTGTAGTGCCGCCTTGTCTATGTGACTAAAGTATCAAGGCCTACACTTTCACTTTAAGAGAGTATCACTGGGCAGAGAAGCGAATGATGATGCGTCTTTAGCTGTGTCAGTTTAGCAGCCCTACATACAGTCACACAGCATTGGCTGGTAGCTTAACTTCTCTGTTACGTACGTTATCTATCGCAATCAGATGAACTGAGTTTTATTGTGTGTGACGCGCACCCTGTAACAGAGTATTTCTCCCACTTTGTCTTGGGTCTCTGTGTGACTGTACATTTCCTTTTTATGCATGCACACGAATGTGCAATTCATAGGGTTACAGAGATGTGTGCAAGACCCCTACAGGCATGTGGCGTGTTGCCCACAGGGACAGGAAGAAAAGCTGTCACAGTAAAAGTGTGAGAGAGAAAGAGATAGAGAGAGGGAGGCCCAATCACTGGGACCATTATGCCATGCCACACTATCCACTGTGTCCCTGCTAACGCCTCTGCAGCTGGGCTTTACACAGAGTAGCCATCTGAACGACCCCTCCCTTTTCCTTCTTCTCTTTCTTCCCACTCTCTTTTTTTCTTATCCACAAGGAAATGGGAGCTCATTAATTATATTTTCATCAGCCACCCTACTGTTGTGTTCCCACAGTATGCCAAAGACCTACTACTAGACACCCCTAAACAATACATGCAAGCAGCCATATACTGTACATAAACACACACACACACTGTAGGCTGTGGTCCACTGGTTCTCATCAAGATCTGGAACTTCACCATCTAAGCCAAAATTAGACTTGAACAGCTTCATTCTTAGTGTACATATTACAACTGAATTAGATACATGCTAAAAATCTAACATATAAGCAATGGGGTTTTATATTATTATTATTATTATTATTACTATTATTATTATCATCATCATCATCATCATCATCATCATTATTATTATTATTATTATTATTATTATGAGTTCATTACAAAACAAAAATTAACACCCAGTAATATTTATTAGTAAGACTATTATTCTAATAGCAGCAATTTGTAATAAGATATTACCCAGCATTTTATTTGGAAAAAGAAGCAATACAAAGGGACGGCTCTAGACTACTTGTCATACTGGAGCACACAGAAATTAAAGGGGCACAGCTTTACACCTCTGCTTGTAGGGCGACAACTGTGCATAAAAATTAAGCGTGTTTAACACTACATAGTTTAAGTGATTTAACACAAGTAGGCATTACATGGACAAGAAATGAACACCAAATGGACAATTCTTTATATGTTATTACTTACTTAATTTTTATTATTAATACAAATGTAACTATTTCAGTTACCATCTAGGCTACCCGAGCAGTTTGGGTCCCTTTTTAAATCTTGGTCCTCCCAAGGTTTCTTCCTTGTAACTTTTAGGGAGTTTTGCCTTGACGAATTTGTATTAATTGCATTAAGTAAACATATAGCCGTTAGCTGTTGTTACCTTGCAGCATTTTCTTTTACCCCATGAGGAATAAGCAATAGAAACGCTCTCACACTGAAATCGTTCAAGCATTTGGAAAGATGCTGGGGCATTATGGAAAATGTAGTGACTCTAGTAAATTTAAATTGGAATGTCCTGTGCTCGGGAAACAATACAAAATGTACTTGTTACCGCCATGATTTGAGTGGAGCACAGCATGATTTGAGTGGGGCACAGCAACATTTTACCAGAGCATGTGCAAAAGTAGTTCCTGCTTATGCATATAATTAACACAAAGCAAATCACTATTCATTAAAATAAATCAAATAAAATTTCATAAGACATACTTAAGTATACCATAAATAATATTACAATAAAAATACACATGCTAAACCTATATTCATTTGACCTGCTGTTTATTACCAAAACATTCAGAGTTAAGAGACAAACTTATTTCTTATTCTAATTTGGTATAATTGTCAAGACCTTGGTCATAAAAGCAAATGGACATTAGCGGATGGTCGTTAAACAGTGATTACTGTACTTAAAATGAGTATAAATGTCACATCAGTTCCAGTTTTGCAGTGGATTTCTGTTATATTTATTTATTTATTTATTTATTTTTTTTTTTTACTATCCTAAAAATCATCAAATGGACACAAAATAACTTCCTATTTCTGAGCTCACACACCCTTCCTATAGTATAATTTAGATCTCTTTCTTTCTTTTCACTTCCTTATATTCGGATGCACCTGGTCGAACTGTATATAACAATGTTGATCTTTTACCTCCCTTGTTGGTTGCTCGTGAAGGCATTGCTCAAAGAATTAAATAGAACCGGCTGCCCTTTGTAGAAATATTCATTGATTTTTGTTCCCCAAACAGATGGTGAAAAAATGGTTTAGCATAGAAGTTGCATTTTTAAAGATTTACATTTTACTTGCAGTAAGCCAAAGTCATCGTATGTCAGTAATACACTGTAACAAAGACAGACGTGAGAGAAACTGGCAACAGGAGTGATACTGCTGACACTGGAGACGGATGAATAGACTGCTTCATATACTGAAGTTGTTTTTCTATTGGACCATTTTACAGCCACTGCAGCCGACTGGAATACTTCTGCCATGACACACACTAGCTACTGGAAACTATGAAAGATAGCATACAAGAAAGAAATATAGCCATTGTTAGATACAGACAGCAAAGATTTATAGCATGTATGTATGCTATACTGAACACAAAACCAAGCCAAGATGAGAGTGGAAACCAGTATGAAGTACCATTATTAACACAGACACCAGACATTCATTATAACCAAATCACAAACCTTCAGTTATATAAAGAAAACAACGGAAAGGTATTACAGGATCCTGACATGGACAACCCCAAATCTGAAAAAGTTGTCAGAGTATGAATAATGCAAATAAAAAATAAAAGCAGTGTTCCTTACCTGTACATTGACTTTTATATCATTGCAGTATGATAGTATGAAGCCATCATATTTAACATTTCGTCTGATCAACATAATTTGTTAATAAACTAGCAACACATTCCAAAAAGTAGTCTGGATAGTCCTTTTGTCTTTGGTCTGGCGCACACAGCCTGCATTTCTTTAAAAAAAATGATATGGAAGGCTGATTCATCTGACCACAGTACACATTTGTGTGATGGTCCATTCCAGATGCCTCCAAGCCCAGAGAAGTCGACAATTGCTTCTGGACATGGTTTAACATAAGGCTTATTTATGCACAGCAAAGTTTTAAGTAGTGATTGTGAATGTAACTCCGTATTGTAGTGCTTGATAAAGGTTTGACAAAGTAAAGTTTTTTGGAATGTGCCTGAAATGAAGGATGCATGGATATTTATTAACAAATTATATAAAGCTGACCAGATAAAGCATGCAATGTTTTGGACTTCTACGTTCTGCAATTAAATAAAAATCAAAGGAAATGTTAGGAACACTGCATTTTTTAAATTTAGCATTGTATAACATGCCAACGTTTTCTATTTTGACATTTTATACCGACAATTCTACCAAGTTGAATTAAGAATATTTTCCAGATTTGTTTGGCTTCGTTTGTTTTTTCCAAAATCTGTGTTTGTTTGTACAGTGAGAGCAACAAGTCTGAGAACATGTAATGAATATGCTAGTTTGGATTTTTGTGTTGGATTTATGCTGCAGAAGGAAAACAGCCTTAGACAAACCTCAAAACTCTACAACCTTCTTAAACTTCTTAAAAATCATAGAAGATCAAAAGATGTTAACTGTCATAGACTTTCCTTCCACTGAACATTTTTTATACAGGAATACAGAGGAAGCCAAATATTTAGTAACATCATAGGTTGTTCTTTGGCATAAAGTGGTGAATATCGGTACATTGTGAACCTGCTGTCTACTGTGAACGCATGGGGTCCAGCTTATAAGTGCACTCTGTCATTAAAAGACGGGGTCTTGTAATGTTCTTTTAAAAGATTCAACTTTTCATTCAATTTGTTGTGCAGAGACATGATTCGCAATCAAAACACACCATATTTATAGAAGCATATTTACCAGTGTTCTAAGACATTTAACTACAACCACTTTAACACATTAACTTACAGTTGGCCAATTCATTAACACAAAGCCTTTTTAAATAGTTAAAAAGGCAACTAATTGAGTAATGGTTTGAAAGTAAAAAGATTAGCATATCTGCTAATGATAGCTGTTTGGTCTGTCTTCTGGAGGTTTCAGTTCCTGTTTTGCTTTCAGTTGGCTTTTATAAACCAACCTGGTACATTTTGAATATGAAATACTGAATAACTGTAGACTGAATCATAAATCATGAATCAAACTTCGCTTAAAATGAGTCACGCGGCTCAACTCGTACATGTTTAAGCAAATGCACTGGGTACAGAGTAAACAACAAGAGCTGAGACAAATTTTTCGCAGTTCTGAGGTGGTCAAGAAGCGAGGTACAACTGTACGTAATTAAATAAATGTGTTCTGTAGTGACATTTTAGTCTTGTGTTAGATATGATTTTCAACCTTTGGTGCATATTTACAGTAATTAGGATCAAACGACTAAGCCTGTGGCTATGAGAGCCAGGGGAGCATTCTCACATCCTGGTCTAAAATGCAGAGGTAAACTGAAGCTAGAGCAAGATTCTGCCATCAGACAAAACCTCTTCTTGTTTCAGTGACATGAAAATGGGGAACAGCATTTATTCATTAGTTTTTCATTGAAACTTACTAATAAATCATTTTTGTTTAAACTTTACTTAGCATAGAGAAAAAAGCAGCACTGAATGCTAGTTCTATTATTAAATGCATATTATTTTCAAAAGTTTAAATTTATAAGTTAGGATTTTGGAAAGCCATCTCATAACACAATAGAAAATTATAATTTTGTATACATTGAGCTTATTTGCTATCTCAATAGATGCACTAGGATAAAAAAGAGCACAACAATGTTTAAGTATTCATGTTCAACAAACTTCATTACTAATGTATTACTGTGAGAAGTAATGCAATTCCTTCTTCCAGTTTAAACAAATTTGGTAGAATGGTCCATATATGTACAGAAAATTATAGATTAAATGGTGCATTATAATTGGAAAATTCTCTAACAGGAAACAAGCTCTCTGTGAGGTGAAACACTTGGTCTGACTTATCACTTTGTGGCCCCAATTGCAGAATTTAGTTTTACTTCTTCCTTCACGAACAAACCAGGGTTTTTTTTGCCATTTGGCTAAGCATGTGAATCCAAGCTCTTGTAGGAACGTAAAAGACAATATACAGTTAAGCAAGAGATGTTCTCTCTCTTTATCTCCATCTTTTAAATTGCTTGAAAACCATTGAAAAGCACCTTTATCAGATCACAGCTGGACTAGTGTGAGGCAAAACTGAGCTTAAACAATCAAGCAATTGTCAAGGGGGGAGACAGAAGTAAATGGAAATTGCTTACAAGTGCCCTCTGTGTGTTTGAGTGAGAATGTGTGCGTTCAAGCTCACATCAGTGTTTAGCTCAAGCAGAAGAGCACACGCTTGGTATAAAAATGCAACCCAAGCCCATGGATCCTACGGCAGATCAATGTTAAATGGTACGATAATGGAATGCACATACACCACTCCAGTGGCAACTGTACTGATACAGTGCACTCTGAGTAATGGGCTGGATGGACTGGGTTAACTTGTGATAATCTGAACAGCTGCCCCTGCCCAGGTCAAACCAGATCTACTGTAGATTTTTTTTAAAAACTGTAAATTTGCACAAGCTGTATCAGTTACAGTTGGGTAAATGTGGCAACTCATGCTTTTAAAATATTTTCTCACTATTATAAGAAAAGCTTGATTTCTCACAAGCCACAAGTCCTGTAGGTCATAATTCTTACTCACGTGTAGAAGAAAAAGTATAACAAGTGCTTAAAATACTATAGTGCTTTATACTACCACTAAATAGTATACTTTATTTATAGTATAGTACTTTATATATACTGCTCAAAAATAATATGGGGCATTTAAAATGAGATATCCATATATACCATAATGCAATATCCCCTAATTTTGGTGAGCAGTGTAGTATAATATACTATATAGTATAGTATATATTATATTATATAGTAGTGTATTCAAACTTTACTTAAGTAATATTTTAACAGGTTTAATATATAATTGACAGTCAATTACAATTCTCATTTTCAGTTTCAATTCTCAAATTAAGTAAATGGTATTCTTTAAACTCTCAAGTTGGTAGGTTTTACTCAGTAATGTTCCAGTAACTTCTGTGGCTTTGATCTATTCTAAAAAGATCAGACCTACTGACAATAGCTTTCTTACTCACGGGTAGAACAACTATCAATTCTTACCACATTCCAGAGGTCACAAGCACGTTCTTTACCTAAGTAAAGGCAACACTAATTTGATAAAAAATAATAATAAAAATAAAAGTTGACTATATTTTACTGAATTAGACGTATAAATGTCAAAAACACACCAAAAAGTATGAGTAAAGTTAAAAAGTAAAATTGTTAGAAAGTCTTTGTTTTAGACTTTATGTGAAGATGTTCTGTGTTTTAAATAATAAATAACAGTCAGCTGGTGATGAAAAATGCACTGACTTGTAGAAATAACCCAAGTACAAAACGTACCTAACTACAAAATGTCACTTACATGTACTTTTTCAAAATCATCAGAAAATTCTTAAACACCCTGAGCCCTTCCCAAAATGCATTAAATTCACCAAGGTGTATCTGGGAACTGACCAGATGCTGACACCTTCTTGGGATTACATGGTTTTATCTCTCTTACCGTTCTTTTTTCCCTGCCAGATCCCCGCCCCATTAAACATCCAATAAGATTCCAATTTGCAATTCATTAGATCCCTGACTAGAATTGCATAAATAAAAAATAGATAAATAAAATAAATAGATCTAAAGTAGTTTGTCTATTTTAAATGTGAAATGGAGTGTGAAACAAGGACAGTACAATTCTTTTGAAATGTACTAAATAAGGAGTTACAGAAATAATCAAATTCAGATAGCTAACAAATACTATACAGTAACGTATAGTATTATAAGTAATGTATTTGCCAATCTCTAAGCTCATGGCTATAAAATTAGTCTTTTAAAAGTCTTTTTAAGTGTGTTTTTCTTTCAAAACTTAAATGAATGAGGCACAGGTTAAAATATAACTAGCAGTCACTCTTTTCACTTCTCATATTAAGCACATGCTATTCCTTAACCTTTCAGGTCGGTATCTATTACTCAGTAAGTGAGTAATGTAACAGTAACTACTGAGTCTTTGATCTATTCTGAGGGTTTTTTTTTTTTAACAAACTGAATCGAAAAGAATTCTACATGTAATTCAGTACAGTAGTAAACGAATATGACACGACCCTGTGCAGGGAAAAGCTATAACACGTTTAAAAAATGGTATGGACATTTGATGGACAGTATTACAAACAACACGGAAGATTAGCCAGATGAAACAGAGACTCCAGGAGTAAATGTGAACAAGTTCATATATAGTGCTTACAAAGATTAAGGGATACATCAAAATGAAATGTCCCATAATGAAATATCCCCTAATTTATGTGAGCAGTGTATTCTAAGATTGGAGAGAATACATATAGTTGGGGGTGAGGGGGGGCACCATTTACAGCTTATTAGTATTAAGCAGTGGAAGGTCAGCCACCCAAACACAAAAAAGTCTCCAAACACATCAATTAAATACGTGATCTAATGAACAATCGAGTGATGATATGATATTAACCGCACAGCCGCAGCCGACCCTCTGTCACTTGATGGACCATCGATCTCCACACATCTCTGTCCTTCATCAATGTGATCCATGAAGTATTTCCGCAGGATAGTGGAGTAGTTTGCCATTGCTTTCTCCATCCCTCCCCATTTATCCAGGCTTGGGACTGGCGTGCAGCTGTTTCCAGTTACACGGCTGGCTGTTTTGCATACACAAATCAGTGACAATTTGGAGATGCCAATTAACCTAACACGCATGTCTTTGGACTGTGAGAGGAAACCGGAGTACCCGGAGTAAACCCATGCAGACATGGGGAGGACATACAGACTCCACACAGAAAGAACCCAAACTGCTCCACTCTGGGATTGAACCCGGGACCTTCTTTTTGTGAGGCAGCGGTGCCACCCACCGAGCCCCCGTGCCGCCCTGGAAGATGTTTACTGTGTAATAAATCCATGACCATATACAGTATCAGTGTGATATAACCAATGAACTGAGGCTCAGTTATGTGTTAGGTTCAGTTTGAAGCTAAATCGAATGTGGAGCAAGCTATGTATAAACTAAAAAGTAGTCACAACTGCTCAAGTTAGCTGTATTTTCTGGAATGTCATTCCTCCATTGCACATGGCTACCACAGTCCAATTTAAATAATTTGCATAATCAAACAACTTTCTTTGACTTTTCCTTTGCCTTTCTGATGCTTTTTTTTGATAAGATAAAATCAAATGCTTCTTTTTTAATCGCTTCATACCCACTTTGAAATCTCCCCTCATTTTTGTGAGCAGTGTATCTATACATTGAGTGCACATTCATCCCTATTACTACATTATATGGCGTACTACATGGAGTGCACCAGATTAAAAGGGTGTCTAAATACTTCTAGACACATGCACTTGGATGAATTTGGACAAGAAATAGGGAAGCAGCTGTTAACTTTTTAACGAGTAAAAAAATGGCACGCACACAATGGAGGTGTTAAGGCGTCAAGAGCAGAATAACAACAGCAAAGCTCACGTTCTACCTCTCTAAGACGCTGAGACACTCTCAAACTCTGCCGAAAGTGAGATGACAAGTCCTCAGCCTCAGACAGCTCACACATACATACTTCCTACACGCACACACACCAGCTGCACAGCATATGGACCTTCACAGAGGGACACCGGCGAGCAGATAGTGGAGTGAGGCAGCCACAGCAACGGCAAAGCTCCACTCAGCTGCAGCTGTGCCGCCAGAGAAAGAGAGAGAGAGAGAGAGAGAGAGAGAGAGAGAGAAACATGCCTATGAAACCCTTTCAATTGGGGTATGCGTGCTTGGACCAGCACCAAGTGGCGCAGCTATTTTAAGCAGCTTCTCTCTGGTTTTCAGGAGACAGCAACAGCCAGTGCCACAGATGTTGAGTGTGTGTGTTTTTTTTCCTCTCTGCCTCTCTGCACCTGTGCACAATCGGTGCCAAACTCCTGTTGTGCCTAAATGGGAGGTCCAAACATTCCACCCGCTCTGAGTATGAAAGCAAATATCGCATTATTACTTATTACGAGGCGGCTCATGGGCGGTCCTTTGGCTTAGTACCATCTCCTAAATGATGAATGAGGTTAAACATGCACCCTAAACACACACACACACACATACACACACACACGGGAGTGGTACTTAAGTAAAGTAGTATACTCCAGCCAAGATATTGTGTCCCGTGATCATGATCTAAGTAGTTAAACAAAGAGGATGTGGCAACGGGCTATCCATTACACAATACATTATGTAAATATAAACTAATCAGCCAAAACACACACCGTGCAGCGCTCCCAGCTGAGCATGGGGCTGCCTAGTCACAGGCTGGTCAGAATGCTCACCATGTAAATCCCTGTCCTCCATCAAATGCGTAAACATTAGGCTCGAATAGACAGGACAGACGGCCAATCCTTGGGTTCATGGAAGAAGTTCTGAGGAGTCCTGTCACCTTGGCGTGTTTAAGCTGGCATTTTTAGGCTCCTGTCGATGGGGCTGCATAAAGATGATTCATACGGTCATGCAGGTCTACGGGACTGTGGTGGCCTGTGTGGTGGACTGTGTGGTGGACTGTGGTGGCCTAGTGGTTAAGGTATTGGCCTCTGAACCAGAAGGTCCAGGGTTCATATCCCACCTCTGCCAAGCTGCCACAATTAGGCCCTTGAGCAAGGCCCTTAACCCACAATTGTTTGAATTGTAAGAGTGTATAAGTTGTAAGTCGCTCTGGATAAGGGCGTCTGCCATATACTGTAAATGTAAATGTAAATGTAAATGCAAAATGGCAAAAATCCCAGTCTACAGGAAATTCTCGGTGGAGGTATTACACTCTATAATATACGTTTCAGCGGTAGGTGACCAATGTTTTGTCCTCTAAGTATACACGGTGCCCTATAGGTTCATCAGAGCATTGTCTGAGATTCACCCACAGGAAGACTGTAACATTTTGTACTTTTGTCATACTTTTGCATCAGGGTTTGCACTCAACAGTCTCTAAAGAGTAAAGCTTTGTTGTGGTGTGTTTTGGTGTGCTGTTACCCCAGATGAACTTGCTATGCGATGCAAAACTTTGGGCTCCTCTGAGCAAATGTCCTGGTTTGGACAAGTTGCTGTACATTTCAAACGTCCATCCAATAAATGCAAGCAAAAAAAAACCCCAGCGGCGTTTACACTTTTGCGTACGGCTGCACACTGTAGTTGTCGGTTGAGTTCAGCATGAGCTCATTTTCCGCTTGTGTAACTGATGCACACAGTTGCAGAGTGCAGATGGAGAGGAATACTCATCGGAGTGTGTTTGCAAATCAACAACGCATGTGTCGTCTCTGATGGCCAGGCCAGTCATCCGGTGATGCAATGCAACATGCGGGCGAGCGCAAACACACGTGAACACACACACACACACACACAGGGCACAGATGGACCTTGACGCAGGAAAATAGAAGAAGGAAAATCCTTTGTTCTCCTTACAGTGTGTCTGCTAATCCATTAACACTTTCTCTCTCTCTCTCTCTCTCTCCCTCTCTCTCTCTCTCTCTCTCTCTCTCTCTCTTTCGCTCTCTTTCTCTGTCTGTCTCTCTCTCTCTCTCTCTCTCTCTCTCCCTCGCTCTCTATCTCTCTCTCTCTCTC
>JAVSBV010000017.1:3883509-3894687 GCA_033117975.1 Parotocinclus spilosoma | reverse complement strand
CTGGAATTTAGTAAGAACTTGTTTTTTTACAGTATTATTACTTCGCATGCTGAGTACCTATACATTGTGTTGTAGATTGTTTCCAATAACTTGGTTGCAAATTTATTTTTCAATGAACAAAGTTAGTAAGTAACAGTAGTTCTTGTTTGTGCGTTCGCTATACGTGTAAATCGTACAATAAAGATTTTAATAAGCATTTAATATGTTACATAGCACGTTCCGTCTTGTAACATAGGGCATGTTCGTTTAATCAGACCAGCCGGTTATTAGGACCAAAACGATCGCGTCCTGATGTGGTCCCATTAACCGTAATCGACTGTATTACATATGAGCAGTATACCATTGCTAAAACAACAAATCTAATGGTGGCCTAAGACTTTTGTGCAGTGTTGTATATTGGAGTTGTCTGGGAAATGTAACCAAGCCCCAACAATGAGTCAAATCCATGTCCGTAGTCGATAATCTAACATCAAATTCTGATTGGTGAAATGACAGCATTATGTGCTGAGACATAACAAAACCACCTAGATTTTGTAGTTCATAAAGAATGACTAGAACACACACTTTCATTTGTACTACATGTAGGGAAAATGCTACCAAAGGTTATTTACATTCTGTGCGTACATAAAAAACAACACTTTCAACCCTATATCTCTGGTTTCACTAATAAATGCGCTCTGAATGGTTTCATTTATTATCCCAACATCAGCAGCGGCACGATCCATGCTCAAAGAATAATTAAGCTGGCATTTTCAAACACACACTATCATTAATTAATGTAGAAATGCCAAGAGGGACACAGTTCCCAACCACTGCTTTGGCTTGATCTTGTGAAAATTCAAGAGCTGTGTTTTATTTTGATCCTGCATCCTGCCCAGGCTGTTTGAGGAATCCAGTCGACCTCAAAGCCTTGGAGATGTCAAGCATAAAAATGTCCTCAACATCAGAGACGGCAAATTGGCCCTGAACCGGAGGGATCTGTTCAATCATCCTCCGACCGTATAATTAGTAATTAGGCTGGTATTAAAGTCAACTCATAGAAGAAGAGTGTGGCCAATTCAAATCAGCATATGAAATGTGATTAAATTACTGGGAAAAAATTGAAATATTAATGTACGGATTTGCAGCCAGGTCCCAGGTCACAGCAATCAGTCATGAGCTGTTTGAACTTTTTTTTTTTCATTACTGACTAGCAGGGAATCAGGAGAAAAAGGAGTTCAGTTTCTTGCTCTTGCAGAGTTCTGTACAGCAGTTCCAGGATCTGATCAAAATAGCTTTCCTTGGCACAGGTTTAGTTCTCATTAGCACGTTTTATGCTCAATTATGACTGTTTGTAAGTCTATTAAACAAATAACCACCAGTTTAGTGTCAATAAGTGATGGTCAACTGTTCTCCAGACTTTGAGTTGGGTTCAGATCTACAGAGATAGTAGGTTGTGCTTGATGAAATTCTGTCTCGCCAGAGTATTGACAGCTGCAGAGATTTCTTTCTTATCAAAGGGTGCCATTTTAACTAGCCTGGCTGATTTTCGGTATGTGGAATTTGCTTTATTTGTGGAATTTACCTTACTTTAACTTGTCTCAGTGTTTTATGTGCTTGTGCTTTGTACTTTCTGCTTTGTATTCGTGATAGCTAGCTTCACTCTCATTATTTACTTGGTCCCTTCTCTAAGGGACTAATTCTCTCTCTCTCTCCTTGCCTATTGGCATAACTTAGCTATTATTCCTTCCTCTTTTATTTAATTTATCATTATTTTTGATTACATTTTTTAATAACATAGTGTCTAAATGGGTCTAAAGAAGATGTCCCAGAGTGGATAAAGGTTCATATTGTAGGTTTATATAGCATTTAAAACACTGATCACCTCAATAACAATAACCTCAATTATGCATTACATCTAACAGTAATAAAATCTTAAACTGGGTTTGGTGTTACTTTCTTAAGACAATGAAGAAGATGACGAACTGTCTTAAGATAATAGAAAAGTCTTTATTTGATAGAGATTGCCATTATAAAGAAACCAAATTCGTCCATGGAGCTCATTGTAATACCAATTATCCATGAACCCATTAAAAACGCAATTGAAAAATAAAATCTAAAATGTCCAAAAGTTTGAGCACTCTTCCTGACGATGCACGGTTATCCATACTTTAAGTTAGTTCCCTACTCATTTATGAAACCTCAAATTAACACAGGGAAACCCATTAGACTGATGAGAAATAGCTTGTGAGAACCTTTAGTGCAAGCCTCAACAAAATTCAGATCAGCTGAAACCTCAAAAAAGACATTTTTTAATTCATTATTGGTCTTCCCTTTAAGTGGGCACTGTCTAATCGACAGCCAGAGCAAAGTCTTGAAAGTGAGTCAGCTTCACCTTTCGATTGCAGATCTGAAATCCAATTTTCAGCTCAGCCTTTCACAGAGAGCCATTTCAGTGAATCTGGCACCTTCTCACAAATGACCAGCGGCCATTGAGCTGAGACTGATACTGAATGTACGTGGAGGAACGAGGCACTGAGGCTCTTTGATTCAATCAGTGGGGAACCTTGCGCATGTACAATCAGCCTCTCAGTGATTATTTCTGGCTTATAACAAGCTCCTGTCAAACACTGGCTCAGAGTTCAGGCTGAAAGTTTCAGGTACCTTCAAGTGCACAATTTGAGCTGTGAAAACTGATTCTTAACTTTATGACTATCATTAACATGGGCAAGCTAAATTGAATTAATTCACAACTTTCATACGTGCAGCTCTTCAGACTTTGATTGACAACCGTGAATTTCGAAATTGCTGAGAGATATTGGGATATTAAAGTAACTTTTTTTATTTCATTAAGGAGCTGAAATAAACCCTTTCCTTTTTAGCAAAAAGAAATCGTGTAAAATGTACAATATTATTACAGGTCTAAAATTTGAAATCCCGTTACATACCCCTTTAGTGACAGGGCACACCTGGTCTGCATCATGTACCGCAATCTCAGCTTCCTGTCCACGAGTGGCAACTCTAACACATTATTATTATATTATATAACACTATTACTGTTAATATGAACTTATATGCACATGTATTGTACAT
Organism: Parotocinclus spilosoma; assembly: GCA_033117975.1. Classification (NCBI taxonomy): domain Eukaryota; kingdom Metazoa; phylum Chordata; class Actinopteri; order Siluriformes; family Loricariidae; genus Parotocinclus; species Parotocinclus spilosoma. The sequence goes on along the minus strand of JAVSBV010000017.1, from coordinate 3,891,615 downwards.
TTCCTGGTCCCTTCTGGTCTATTAAGAATCTACTGAGGAGGAAAAAAAATGAAAAATCTTTATTTTTCAGCATTTTTCAATTTCTCGAGGACTATGTGGAATCAATACAAGGAAGAAGGAAGAAATAAAAATCAAATTTTATTTGAAAATAAAATTTATTTAACCTACAATTAAATTAAAGTGAATATGAAAAAAAAAAAATGAACAGAAGAAAACCATTGACTCTCCACCGGAGGGCGAAAAAAAAGCTAAAAAATATATAATTTTTTAAATATTTTTTATTTTAATTTTATTTTAACCATTGGTGCTGCGGTGGATCCGAGAAAAAATATATATATATTTTTCGTATTCTTCTAATATGATCGTCGGCGGATCCGCGAAACAAGCAATAAAAAAAAGTCTGGCCTAAGTGTTAGGTCCTGCGTTGTCAGTGCTTGTTTTTGTCTGCACAGGCACAGCCCTTTAAGGCTGCAGCTCAGGCCCCACCCTGATGACATCATTAATGAGGACCAGTATACATACTGCTGCGGGTGCCACTTACCGGGACCTTGTTTGCTCATGCTCGCTTGTGACTCGTGATTGTGACTTGTGACTTGTGCTTGACTCATTTTGCCTAGGCCCTTTGGGTATTTTTGCTGAGTGTATCTAGATATTATTATTATTAGTAATTAATTTCAGAGACATTGTTCAAAGATATGATCTAGACAGGTGCATAGATCAATAAGAAATTTAATGCAAATTCAATGGACAACGTGGATGGCTAACACAAAGACCTGACCTTATTAGTGTGAGATGAATTGAAATGTCGGCCATATTGTCCAACAGCAGTGCCCAACCTCAGAGTAACGTTCCAAAATCTAGAGTGAAGTGTTGTCTTAGCTAAAGAATTGACAAACTCTGTACCAATACCCCTGATGGATGTTGTTGTACACAAAATACATTATGTCTTAAAAAAATGTCCTTTCCATTGTCTAGACGTCATTGGAGAACGTTAAAGTGCTGCATGTTGAATGAACTTCCCACCAAGTCACCAGCTCTGAACACAGAATTTTATTTCATTTCAGCAGTTCATGTGTTGCTGTGCTGCTCAGGAGTCTATGTTTAATTAATGAGCCAGCACAAACGAAGAGGGAAAAAAAACCCTCCTGCACTGGAGGGACCTGATCACTCAGCTCATTAAAATGCATGCTTCAGGGGAGACGTGTGCAGACAAAGATGAGATAAATAAATATAGAACCAGTGTTATGAAATATTAAAGTCGAAACAAACAATGAATGCAAAATTGAGGGGGTCTGGCACCGGTCGAGTTTTCTCCCGGGAGGGCAAGGAGCAGTCTCGGAGTCATTACTCAGTGTGAGCAATGGGAGAAATTGGATGTTCAAAGGTTCAGAGGAACATCTTTTATTCTGTACTTGTTGCCTCCTGTGCTGCAGATAGGCGATGCGTTTATTAAATTTGATCAACCCAGGTTTAATTGGCCAGGATAGCGTTGTGATTCTGAATAGAGAGAGAGGGAAAAATGTTCTGTGATTAGTCCATATCTAGTTACGTTCTTAATTGTATCATAGGCTGCACAGGCTGACAATAAAAACATGTCATTTGAGAGGAAAATGACACTTCATTTGTATACATTATGTATTTTAAATTAAAGCGCTGAGATGGTTGTATAGATCCATCAGATAGATCTAAACAACAAATCCAACAAACAGTTCATTATCTTACAGAAAAAAGAGCGAGCGAGTATAACCGTAACAATCACTGACTGACAATAATAACACACGTAGGCCGTAAAAAAAAAAGAAAAAGGAAATTCTTGACTGGAAACAGTGGCAAGAATACACAAACATGTTCTTCTAAAGCAATGTTATTTTTCTTTTGTAACATTCTTCACATAGCTTAGTCATTCAAAATAGCACAATAATCATGAATATTATACAGGTATATCATCAGCAGTGGGCCAGTGTGTGTTGTGTTCATTCCCAAATGTAGTCATAAGCAAGTAAAGGTACTTTCACATGCAAGGGTGTGCCTGTCACTCGATTTAACTCTGCACACTACAAGCTCCTCATGTCAGAGGCACAAAATGGCAGCGCTAAAATCCATCTAATGTTTTAAGACAGGTGCCGACACTCGGTATGTCCATCAATTTATTTTTGTGCGAGACCACGACCTTCTGAAGAGGCTTTCCACCAAGTACAGGCGACTGAAAGGATATTTACTGTGAACTCTGGCCTGTAGCTGTCAGAGTGTGTTTGATGGGGTCTTGCCACGCTTCAGAAGAAGCCAAAGTGTGTGAGATGAGGAGCAATAAGAAGAAAATAGGAGCAGATAGGCAGTGCAGGTAGGGAAGATTCAACAGCCCAAATTCCTACTCCATTTCTAGGCTACAGATCAAAGGTTTATATTATTACTTATTGATATATATTTACATATTTTAAAGTGTGCTTGGAGATTCTGCTGATGGCAGCTTGTGTGCAAGTTTTTTCTGTCAATGGAAAATCATAAAAATTGGGCGGCACGGGGGCTCGGTGGGGTAGCACTGCTGCCTCACAAAAAGAAGGTCCCGGGTTCAAACCCAGGGTGGAGCGACCTGGGTCCTGTCTGTGTGGAGTCTGCATGTCCTCCCTGTGTCTACAAAGTATGTGGGTTTACTCCGGGTACTCCGGTTTCCTCCCACAGTCCAAAGACATGCGTGCTATGTTAATTGTTATCTCTAAAGTGGCCCTTAGAAAGAAAGAGAGAAAGAGAGAGTGTGTGTGTGTGTGTGTGTGTGTGTGTGTGTGTGTGTGTGAGTGACACAAAATTGCTTTCATGACCTCGACTTCAAGACTGGTTTAGTTACACCATCATCACTATGAGAAGCATATGGAAGATGACCTGGTAGAAAGAGCGTTCAGTTCACTCGCTAATTGGTTGGAATCCACGGGACACGCCCACAAATCAGGCTCAATTACCTTCCGTCTTTGTGACCCCTAACCTGCTCCTCAAGTCGAAGGAGTGCAGAGTCACACTGTGGTTTGCTGACATTCCAGAGATTGGTCCACACTGACACTGACCCCACTGCCCCACATTTGGACCCACAGACCCAATGAGCAAACAAACCTCATTTCAACTACTAAAGATTTACGCTGCTCAGACAGCCCGTGAAAGCAAACTTTGCTGCACTTTTTGTGTCCCTGTTGACTGTATGACCCCTGAGGTGCCCGGGTGGTACGTTGGTTTTTAGCACTAGTGCATGGGATTGGAAATGGTCAAAAGGTTTTTAGTCCATTAGGTCGTTGTAGTGTGGGAATACTGATGACTGGTCACGAGGTACGATACTGCAAAATGTTGTGTCGCTCATTAAAACACCATCGATAGATCATCAGGTGAGGATGAGGACTGTGGTAGCCTAGCGGTCAAGCTACTGGGCTCTGGACCTGATGGTCTAGGGATTGAATCCCACCTCTGCCAAGCTGCCACAGTTGGGTCCTAAAGCAAGGCCCTTAACCCACGGTTGCTTGGATTGTAAGACTGTATCGCTCTGGTTAAGGGTGCCTGCTAAATGCTGTAAATGTAAATAAAAACGATATTTTCTTTAATAAAAGCGCGCCTATCGCTGTGATTTTAAAACAACCAATCGAAACTCGCACTACACTGCTTACAAAAAGTATTCGATTCATTTCCTTCTTTTTTTTTTTATTTCAAGTATTCCCCAATGTTTGTGAGCAATTTGTTTATTGTAATTTATTCATATTTGATTCAGTGTTTGGCAGGATGGGGCATCTGTTCAGTCTTTTCATCTTCTTGAATCTTTTTTCATATTATGTAGTGTTTGGGAACACAGTAGGAAAGAGATTTAACAAAAGTGTAAACGAAATACAAATAACAACAACAATAGAAACGACGCACACGGGCAAGATTATGCTGGAAAATAACCCTAAATGTTGGTTTCGATTCTTTTTCCATGAATTCCCCTTCCCTACTCTGAAGTTACAAGAGTTTCTGCTTATAAATACCCAGTTTACCCTGCTTAGTTTGGCATTTAGTAACTTTGAACAGTACTTGAAGGTTAAGACGTGAAACTCGACCAGATTTGAGAGACTTTCTTTTTACTTTTGAAGCTTCCCACCTCTGCCCGTTTCCTCCCAAATCTGTACTCTAGACCGGCATTACATCGGCACTCGATGTGATTTGTAATGCCCTGTGATGAACGGCCCCTGCATGTGTGGTATAGTCCGTGTTTCTGGGGTAGTGTGTTTATGGAAGATTAATAAAGGTCAAGTGCACGTTTGATTTGGACAAATAATGAACCTTGTATTTGCATGGTGAAAAAGAGGAGAGGGTTTTTAGGGGGGTGAGGGGAGTGTGCGAGTGAGAAATCGAAGCTCGAGGGCGAGAGGGGCGAGATCACTTTCCCTCACCTCTCTGCACTCGGACCCTTGTAAAGCAATCACACAGGACTGGGCTGTGAAACGGAGCCCTTGTTATGCATTGCCCTATTAGCCCTGTCTCTGCTTTCACTCACACACTTCCTGTAGGCCAGCCGACTGTGAAACACACACACACACACACACACACACACACACACACACACGCAGACACACAAAACGGTCACTTGTATAAGCACACACATAAGTCTGTAAATGTAAATAGGCTGTATTCACCCAAGAAACTTCCATAAACACTAAAGGCACAAAAATGAAGCTGTACCATCGAAGACACGAAACCAAAAGTTTCCAAAACTGCTTCACACACTCCCGAACACACAAGGGGTCGCTTTTTCTGCCAATCTTCATCAAAGCAGTCCATTTGCACCGGTTCCCTTTTCCTATGGTGAATTACAGAATCAATTTTGAGCATCAGCCCGTCCCCCATCCTGTCCTTTAAAAAAAACAAAAAACAAAAACGGTTTCCCTCCTTTTTCCTGATAAAATGCCCTAATCTTTGCTCTGTACACACACCGCAGCGACTGGACTAAATTAGGCCCCCGCTAGGCCATTAACTAGCCATGTGTTTACTTATCTGCCCATTACTAATCACATTATCTCCCTAATCAGAGCAGATCTGGGTGAAAGGGCCGCTCTGATTGCGTGAAGTCATTTGCAGGTCAGGTAATCCTCTCTTCAAACATCACCCGCCTTTTCGTTCCCCTGCAGCCGTCACGTTTCATCAGACACCCGGTTTGACCTGGGTGGATAATAATAACTGCTCCGAATTTGGCTATAACACTAAAAATAGCTTAAGACGCCATGGCGTTTCATCCCAAAAGCAACATGGCATGTGGTTTAGGACGCTGAGAACAGGGAGCAAGTAACTGGTGGTCATGTTTACAATCCCAAAATCTCTACAGGGTGTCAGGGACTCACATGGGACCTCCTGCGCTGTTATATAGACACCCGAAAAGTACAGTATGGAGCACAACTCTTAGAATAATTAAATAAATAAACTATATATCATTATTTCTGTGCCCATTTATTAGAATAAAATCCAGAACATGTGTACACTATAAAAAAAATCAGACCCTGCCCATTTACTCTTGAGCAGGGATGATCCCCGACTTGCCTCTCATACATACATACATACATACATAGACTGTGCAAAAGTCTTAGGCCACCCTTAGATTTGTTGTTTTAGCAATGACAACATTTTATAAGACACTTTTTTCCACTGATTTTCATTCCAAATCCTGGTGAGCTTGAGCATTATCGCAGCCATTTCACCCTGTTCATCTTTTGAAAAAAAGGTTTTGTGGCTGCTAGCCTTTCAAAAAGACCATTCCTGATCAAACTAGGCCAAAAAGGGTCGGCTTGGCATCCGGATGACGCTGCCAGATGCCGCCATTCTGATTGTTTATTTCAGTTTTTAATCCTGTGTACAAACGTCCTGTACGTTCTGGTTGTATTAATAGGGAGACTCATTATATATGGTCATTATAACGTTGCTTAAACAGTGACATCGAATCGAACGGTGGCCTAAGACTTTTGCACAGTACTGTAAGTCAGACATGGCCAATCTTGTCTGCACACGACGCCCTACCCAGTCAGAAAGGGACCAGCGTGACCCTGGTTGGATGCGACCCTTGGAGTCTTGTACTTGTGTGGAATTTGCATGTTCTCCCCATGTCTGTATGAGTTTACTGTGGGTACTTCGGGTGTCGCCCACATTCCAAAGACCCGTTAGGTCATGTGGTTTCTAATCAAAACGTAACAAACACTACCAAATGTACTAACCTACATTAATGACATAACTGTAATGAATTCCTACCCATATTTGTAGCTACACAACCTTTGTTTATCCCCGAGACTAGAAGAGGTAAAGCTTTGACCGCCCGTACACCAGCGCTTCTAAAACACAGTCCAAATCAAATACAGCTTTGATCCCGTGCTGTTTGGACATGGTTCTGCTTATCACCAGGCCTGAAGAGCCTGAGAAATGGGACAGAGGGTCCTAAGTGTCTGACTGAAGAGGCGCTAACAACATTGACGCCTGACAAGATTGATTTAGGCCAGTGTTTGTCAGGCTCTGCTTGAGTACACAGTTTTACAGGGAAGCATTCTGTACTCTGCATTCCGGGTTCGAGCATTCCTTCCCTCGGTGCTAAATCCGAACCGCTAACGTCGTCACAAGCTGACTCGGAGCTTTTCTTTATCTTATCACGTCTTTGTTTACTGCTCGGGTTATGCTCGGGACGCCTGGGTGCTTTAAATGGGTTGTTTTCCTTATCCTTAGCACTTCAGTAGGTTAACCTAGAACATGATCACAGAGCTACTCTGTAATAAAGTACCTGGGATGAATTACTGCTGCACTGGCCAAACGGACGCTTACTGCCTGTCTGAATGTTAAACCGGGCTTAATTGTGAAGTTAGAATTTACAAACGGACAGCTTTCATTGGAGAAAATCCAGAAAATGGATGATGAAGACTGAGAAAATATCATCACAATGAAATAACTTCCATTAATTTCTACAGTTAGTAGCCGTTAGTACCGACCGTATCTATAATAGCGTATTTAATTTAATTCCTAAATACTTCTTACTTTTATTCTTTGTGCACCTTTAATCTGACATTTAAGGGTACCATATTTAAGGCAGAGTAGGGAATTGGTACCGATGCAGTTAGTAGTGACTAATTTTTTGGACCCACTTTTTGGTGGAGGATCTTGCCAGCATTAAAGCCTATTCAGAACATCTTTGTCTTTAAAACCTTCATAAAACCAGAAGAACGTGATAAGTGTTTTATCGTGAATGACATCGCGGCTGCGGTTATCTACGGCACTCGCCGTACTGAATTTGTTCACAATAACACGCGATCTCTCGTGTCCTCTTGTACAAGCTCTCAATAAATCAAAGAAACCCTAAATTTCATACTGAATATGCCTTAATACTGACAAAAATCCAGGAAACTAGGGCGAGTGCCGTAGATAACCGCAGCCGTGATGTTATTCCTGATAACTCGTACAAAGTAATTCATACAGTTAGTATGATGCATTAAAACAATTATAATATTCGTTTAACCCTTTTAATATTAAGATGGACTCACTTATTAATTATTAATCACTTTGGGGTTTGACTAATCACCTCATGTATCTGGAAGCTTGTGTCTTTCTTAATAGACGACTTCAGCCCAACAGTTATGAGACTTTTACCCTCGAGGCAAAGCTGTTGTTATTTACTGGGATTTAATCGATAACGATAATTAGGCAATAACTTTACATTGAATATCTCTGTTTTAAAGTACAGTGTTTCCTCGCCAGTTCGTGGACTTGGTGCATCGCGGGTTTTCCAAAAAATATTAACGGAAAAAATATATTGCAGATTTTCACTGTTTTGCTGGTTTTTGCAGAGCTCGATCTGCACATGCTTGGTACGTGCGGTTTTGTAAACGTATACATATACATGTTTTTGATTACATTAAAAAAATCACAAAATGTATAAAAATATATTTAAAAATATTATTTCTAACCATAAAGGAATGTTATAAATCCTAAAATATGACGATTTTACAGTAAATAGCGTATTTACTAGGCGGATGAATACTCACCAAAAACGGGGAAGTAACACTAGAGCATCGGCCGCCTGAGTCGCTACTTGGCGACATGACAAGTTTTTATCTGCGGTTTTGTGTT
>JAVSBV010000017.1:3871865-3883409 GCA_033117975.1 Parotocinclus spilosoma | reverse complement strand
CTAAACCCAACTCCTAAACCCAACTCCTAAACCCAACTCCTAAACACAACTCCTCAATCCAACTCCTCAATCCAACTCCTCAATCCAACTCCTAAACCCAACTCCTAAATCCAACTCCTAAATCCAACTCCTAAATCCAACTCCTAAATCCAACTCCTAAACCCAACTCCTAAATTCAACTCCTAAATCCAACTCCTAAATCCAACTCTTAAATCCAACTCTTAAATCCAACTCTTAAATCCTAAACCCCAACGTTTTGTTGGCTAATGTTGGCTTTACTCTGTTGTACTTGCAGACAAAGAGACGTGGTCCTTGCTCTACAAGCTCATTCATCTAGTCCTTTTTGCCAATGGACCACTATAGGCCCAACATTAACCAGATATCAACAGCATGTGGGATCAATTAAAATTCTCATCCTATTGGTTTTTGCATGAGGCTTTACTTTCAGCGTAATTCATCCAATTACAGCTTCTGCAATCGCTCAGTTCCTGCTCGTGTTTTGAAACGTAGTTCAATTGCTGCGCCTCACCCTGATGTCATCTTCCGTGATGTAGCCGGTCTGCGCGACCCACCACGGCTCCACCGAGATCTCCACAGGCTTGGCGGGCAGAAGATCCCTGGCTGATTTCCTGCGGAAGAATTTCTGCCGGAGAGAGACAGATGCTTGCTCAGACACGAGTGTGAGGGTTTCATTATGGGCACGACTCCCTGAGGAGCTCTACACGTGGTCTCCAGTGGGTCCTACCAAAACAGGCAGATCTGAAGACCAGCTGACGATCATCGTGCTCAGAGTCCTCAGAGAGCTTCTGCACACTTCATTACCAGAGCGGCAGAAATCATGAAAGGACCATGACACAGATTGCGGGACTTCAAAGGATTTGGGTTCTTACTTTGGACGACCTGCACTGGTTCATCAGATCGATGTACTGGTTCCTCCCGATGCCGAGGAGCCTCAGACCTGACAAGCAAAAGTGTTAATGTTTATTAAATGCAAAGATTGTGTAAACAACATATCTGAATCTACAGGATGCAGCAGGACAGGCAGAGCTTTGCATCGTCTCAACCATGGCTAATCTACAATTCATGGTGTTATGCATCAGCAACCTAAAAAAAGCTCAAAACTACAATGACTCATCCTGATATCCCATTCCCCAAGCCTCCATCCAGCCTTTTATCTACTCACACTCACTCACTCACACACACACACACACACACACACACACACACATATCAAGTCCAGATTTTAGCCCAGATCGAAGACCTGAGAACAGACCTGTCATTACCAAAATGTGTTGAAACTATAACAATGTCACTAAAGACTTAATGATCATATAGGAATTAAATAATTAAATCAAAGAATTAAATCTTTTCACGAGACAACACTGAAGATATGACGCTTTGATCCAATGTAATGTAGACCCCTCTATAAAAGTGTAAATTTGCTGTGCCCTCAAAATAACTCAACACACAGCCATTAACCTCTGGCAACAAAAGTACAGCCCTAAGATAAAACAGCTAAATTGTCAAGATGTTTTGTGGCCATCACTATTTTTCATCACTGCCTCAACTCTCATGGTCATGGAGTTCACTAGAGTTTCACACGTCACCACTGGAATCCTCTTCTACTCCTCCATGATGACATCGCGGAGCTGGTGGATGTTAGAGATTTTGCATTCATTTGCAGATTCTCAGCAGCCTTTAGGTCTGGAGACATGCTTGACCTTTACCCTTGGAGTCTTTAGTAAGGCAGTGGTCGTCTTGGAGGTGTATTTGGAGTCGTTATCATGTTACTGCCCTGTGGCCCAGTTTCTGAAGAAAGGGGATCATGCTCTGCTTCAATATGTCACTACATGCTGGCATTCATGGTTCCCCTAATGAACTGTAGCTCCTCAACCCCAAAACAAGACTTTCCCACCACCATGCTTAACTGTAGGCAAGACACACTTGTCTTTGGACTCTCACCTGGTTGCCAACACACACTCTGAACACCATCTGAACCAAATAGGTTTATCTTTGGCTTATCAGACCACAGGACAAGGTTCCAGTAATCCATGTCTTAGTCCGCTTGTTTTCAGCAAACTGTTTTGGGCTTTCTCGTGCATCATCTTTAGAAAAGTCTTCCTACTGGGACGACAGCCATCCAGACCAGTTTGATACAGGCTGAGCCCCTTTAATCTCTGCAGCAATGCTGGCAGCACTTCTACGTCTGTTTTCAAAAGCCAACCTCTGGATATGGCGCCGAGCACGTACACTCAACTTCTTTGATGGACCATGGTGAGGTCTGTTTTGAGTGGAACTTGTCCTGTTAAGCTGCTGTATGGTCTTGGCCACCGTGCTGCAGCTCACTTTCAGGGTGTTGGTAATCTTCTTCTAGCCTAGGTCATCATTATGCAGAGAAATAGTTCTTTTGTTTCAGATCCTCAGAGAATTCTTTACCATGAGGTGCCATGTTGAACCTCCAGTGACCAGCATGAGAGAGCGTGACAGCAAATTAACACCAAATTGAACACACCTGCTCCCCATTCACACCTGATACCTTGTAACAAGTCACATGATAGAGGGAAAATGGCTCACCGGGCACAATTTGGACATTTGAGCATTTTCACTTTTGTTGCCAGCGGTTTAGGTATTCAATTGTGTGTTAAATGTGTGTTAAATTATATTGAGGGAACAGCAAATTTACAAGTTATACAAGCTGTAGACTGACTACATCAAAGTGTCTGATCCCCATGAAAAGATCGAATAAAATAATTCCAAAAATGTGAGGGGTGTACTCAGTTTTGTGAGATACTGTATACACATTTATTTTATTAACTGAAGAACTCCAAAAACAGTTATTTGACGCTACTTTAGTCAGAAGTAACAACAAGCACTATTCCAGCAGTTGAACTGAACTGGTTCAGCAAGCATAAGTGATTATTTTCCATAGGTGGATAAAAGCATATTGCTTTGGGGTTCGGAGTCAAAGGAGCAAATTGCAGGTGGGGGTTTACCCAGAAGGCCATAAAGTAATACTTAACTGCCTAAAAATGGCAGCATAGCAAAGGATTTGACTTACTTGACAATTACAGTGGCCAGAGCCCTCACTTTCCACCCCAGCAGGGGAGAAATCATTACAACACGCTGGCCTGCAATTAATGGGTGCATTACATCGTGTTATGTGCTTAGCTTTTTCGCCTTCGTCCATTTTTCCGTTCTTTTCTTCCTCTCCATTCTGTATTTCCTTGGGTAGCCTGTGATAGGCGTTTACCATTTTCCGACAGTCCCGCACAGCCTCTACAGGGTTCTGAGACGGTGTGTGAGGTGGCCTCACTTTGCCCGACACATTCACACTTCACTTGTCAAGCAATCAGAGGCAGAAGATCATTGTCTGAACCCCGATAGTGACTCAAGCTGTCCATCACGAGCCCCTGAGTGACAGGTTTCCACTTTTATAGCGATTCATCATCCGTACGACGCGCTTCATCACTCACTGAAGCAGCAGAGTGCTGATGGCTAGGTGTGAAAGGATGGAAGGTTGAGCAGTTCAGCCGCTCATGAATCTCTATTAGACTCAGGATGGTGGTGACACAGTGGTTAACGGTCTGGAAGGTTGGGAGTTCAATCCTGCCTTACCAAACTGCCGAGGTTGGGTTATTAAGCCAAGAGTATATTATTCTGGTTTTACACATGTCAGTGGGGTTTGTTAAGTACCATATTGACTAAAAAAGTCCAACTAATGACATATAACACCCTAAATGGTTAGGAACAGCAACTTCCAAATCTCCTCAAGCAGCACAGCTCAGCCTGGGCACATCCTTCACTCGAGGCGGGTTTACTAGAAATCCCTAGGATCAGTCACAGCATAATGGATGGAAGATGTTATACTTTTATCAGCTCTAAATCCTGGTCCCTCTTCAGAGTGCCTCTGCCACCGCTTTTGATGGTAGACTTCTACTTTGCCAGTGCTTCAACTGGCCAACAAAGGTCAGTGTTGCGGTGCAGAAAATTTCCTCCCATCGAAAATTGTTCCCCTGTTGAGACTAAAATACTAGCATTATAACCCTGTAAATAAAGAATATTACCAAGTAGATCCTGTAGAACAGAAAAGCCAAGGCACCATAAGAGCTTTCATACCAAACAGTTATAGGGACTAATTTGGATGGAACTATCCTAGTTGGAAAACTACATTTGTTCCAGGGCTTTTTTTCTTGGTTCGCATTCGCACTGCAAGAAGAAATGCTGTTTGATCCTGAAGTGACATATGTTGCATGAATTTTGCAGCTTTAGTTGCCCAAAGCTTATGATTTAGCAACTTTGTCGCATATAGGGGGCAACACAGTGGCTCTGTGGGTAGCCTAGCCGCCTCACAGCAAGAAGGTCTTGGGTTCAATCCCAGGGTAGAGCAGCCTGGGTCCTTTCTGTGTGGAGTCTGCATGTCCAAAGACAAACATGTAAGGTTAATTGATTACTCTAAATTGGCACTGACTTGAGTGTTTATATAACTAATCTTGGTTATATAACCGACGTTAAATAATCACAAATGAACAAACTGTTGCATATAACTGAATATAACTGAAAATTATTATAACTATAAATTAATATAACTGTTTGCTGAGAAAAGGCCCTATTATTAGGAATTAGGAGCTAAAAAGGACGTAAACACGCCATTCTAAGTACTACAATCAGATCCAGTCCCTGCGGTGCGAACGGTCACTTTTTCCAACAGTTCATGTAACTAATTTACACAAAACAACGGGGTATTTCAAAAGATAAATATCTCCATATAATGAAAAAGTTCCTTCAGTACAAAAGCTCCTTGTGTAAACTGAAAATAGAACAGAACAGAATAGAATGCCTTTATTGTCACTATACACATGTACAATGAGATTAAAAGCCACTTACCTCGCAGTGCAAACGTACATAATATAAAGTAAAATATAGCACGCTATAAAATCAAAAAGGTGCGGAAGATTTATGTTGTTATATACAGTTATTGTGCATCATTTCGATATTGCACTACACATTATTGGATATTATACAGTGGGAGTAATGATATTTCGCAGTATAATGATATTGCACAGTAATGGAGGTTAGCAGCATTGTCAATATTATTATATGAATATTGCACATTTGGTGGCTAAAAAGTCTAGGGGGTTGGGAGGGTAGACTATAAAATCAGCGCATGTGTGAGTTGTAGTTGTAGTGGTAGTTTTAGTTGTAGTAAACTTTGTCAACAATGGAATTTTAGTCCATTGTGAGCAATGGTGCCAATAATTCTGCAGCTAATTCTATATTTACACACTGAGGTAACGCATCAGGAGGTCTTTACATAGGTAAATGTGCTTTCACTCTATCAAAAGGCATCTCTGTTTAGTAATTACCTCACAGTTTGGTCGTAAAGACTGCTTGTATGTGTGTGTGTGTGTGTTTGCATCTGTGTAAAAGAAAGTGAATGCGAGCTTTATTGTCTCAGTGTGATTGGGTTAGATCTTATTGGCTGAGCACACACTTGGATGTGTGAAATAAGCTGCCACTAGTCGCACGTTAGCCTCGGGGCAGCCACTCGCTCATCACTTCCAGCATCCCGCTGGGGTGGCAACATTAACTTCCCCAAACCCTGCTGATAATCAGACACCCAGGAGAGGCAGAAAAGGGAATAATTATCACGGGTGATTTCCATAGCTGTTGTCCTCAGCTCCAGACAGCCACTCGGAATCTAATCGAAAGTTAATCTGCTGAATTTCGAGAGTTGCTCAAGAGGTCTTTGTGCATTCTGTATGCCTCGCTAGCCTTTCCTAATAAATGTGAAGAGTGAAATCTGTTGTGCAGCTTGAATAAAAAAGACGAAAATATTACCGATATTTCACCAGACGTATTTATTAAGTATCTTTTCTAATCATGTTGGTAAAGGCTGCATAATGAGTCGGCATCTTATTTGATCTGAAGTTAATGTTTTGCAAGCAGAATGTATCACACTTGTAAACTAAAATTACATAATTATTGTTTAATATATGTTTGGGGTCTAAATAAATACCATTCATTCATTATCTTCTGCTTAATCCACACCTGGAGCCAGACCAGCCGGTGCCCACCCAGCAATTCTGGGTGCAAGGGTAGGAACAACCCTAGACAGGAGGCCAATCAATTGTAGGGCACACACACACTAAGGGCCACTTTAGAGACACCAATTAACCTAACACGTATGTCTTTGGACTGTGGGAGGAAACAGGAGTACCTGGAGTAAACCCACACAGACACGGGGAGGACATGCAGACTCCACACAGAAAGGACCCAGGCCGCTCGATCCTGGGATTGAACCCGGGACCTTCTTGCTGTGAGGCAGCGGTGCCACCCACCGAACCCCCGTGCCGCCCATCTAAATAAATGCATGGTTTGTAATTAAAATATTATGGTTTATGTTTTAGAAGTTATTTTTTTAAGTCTTTATAAATGGCTCACGCAGACTTTGGTGGTGCAGTGGTTAAGGTACTAGATTATAGACCTGGGGTTTGATTCACGACAGCTTTTTATGAGAAAAAACTCGTGAAGGTTGTGAAGACAAACAATGAGTTCAGAAGAATATTCTTAAATGCAGTTCTCCAAAACGATAAGCTTAAGAACATCATCATTGTTTTCTTATGTAGACTAGAGCTTACAACATACAGCAACAATTTAGCTTAACCCACTCAGAGAAAAAAAAATGTAAAAAAGCGTTCAAATATCTTTAACAAATAAATAATTTCTCCTACAGGAAAATCCTCCTTGAAAAATGTGACTATTGTAAGGTTAAGAAAACATTTAAGAACATAAGATTTTCAGGAATACCACATGTTCTAAGAATTGTTCCTAAGTAAACAATTAAAAAAATAAGGTAATTCTTAAAACGTTTTTGAGGAATATAATAAAATAAAAAATGTAAACTATTTTTGTTAAAAAAAAACATTTAGGAAGATTTTCTTAATACGCTCATGAATTCAATCCCATAAGGTCCAGGATTCAAGCCCTGACAATTTCAATGAATTAATCAAACTGACACACACACACACACACACACACACACACAAACACACACATCTTGTAGCCCTGCTTACGCTGCAGTCAGGCTAGACTTTTGTCAGCGATACTTCTCAACAAAATCCCTTTAATTTAATTTTATGTGCTATTTCCCAAGACAAAAAATAATCTGACTGGCTGGTTGGTTTCCCTCGTGGTGACCTTGCCAGTTCCCGGCCCTTTTCCTTCTATCTGCGTTGAAGTTCTTTTCAAGTCTTTATAGTTCTACATCATAAAAAAAAATACATGTCAACTTGAGCTCTTTTCCAGATGATCCTCTTGTTCTTATGGTCTAGTTTGAACTTATCTTTTCTTCAGAACATCAACAAAACACAGAATTTGACCACAAGTGCAAATATTAGCTTGATACCGCAGTCAGGGATCATCATTATTTTTCCCTATAAATATAGATCAATATATTTATGTTTCTGGATAGGTTTAAACACTTTCCATATCCAAGTCATGATCATATGAGTAAAGAACATTACATGACAAAGGACAACAACAATTACACAAAAGGCCACATTCTAAAGATATACATTAGGAAGAAAACACATTCATAAAATCACAATTTTTATGCAAAACATAGAAAAAATAGATACATATTTTTCTGCTATTCCAGTCATGGCTAGCAGACAGGTTTTTCGTGTCAGGCGTCGCTGGTTACAACCCACTGTTATTATGAAGGCAAAAGCTTGGACTTTCATTTCTGAAAATTACGCATCCATTTGCCTCTGCGCGTGATGCAATTAAATCCATGCAATATGCAAAAGCATGCCTAAGCTAATTAGAGGAGGCAGAATGACAATGAGCAAGGCACAAAATTAATCAAGGGCATGAATGTTGAGGCAGTAGAGCTTTTTTTTTTTCATTTAATATTGTGCACTTAATGCTGAACCCCATCCTCGTCTAGATAACCCTAAAAAATAGTGCTTTATCCAACACAATACTAACAGTTATTCTGGATTTTTATAGAAATAGACATCGTATGGGTTATCATATACAACCTTTGCTCTGGTGAATCCTTTCTATGCAGTTCATTTTAGTAAAACCTTTTTGCAAGTCTGCTAAGAAAAGTTTGTACAATTTTTTTTTTACTTCTCTTATATTTATTCATACACATTTATATGGTCAGTTTGGTAGCTCTAGGTTTGTTGTGTTGAATGTTATAACTTGGGGCAAAATGCAGCCTTTACTGTGCTTGAACCTTTTCAATTTCAGGGTAACTTTTGAAATCATTTTGATATTTGGGTTACAATCTGTCTGCTTATCCTTTGAGATGAGACCAGGATCATGCTTAAAACTTAAAGCGTTTAAAAACAGTAGCCACTTCTGATTACTATAAATTAAAGTCATATATTCGATATGTATTTTTAAATTTCAAAATAAGCCTTTGCCTTCCTTTTTGCTGAGGCTGGTTTGGACTTTGGTTCTCCCAGAGGGTGAAGAAAGTATCGATCTGAGCCTGGGTCCAAGCCAGACGCCCCCAGTGATATCCGTAACATAACAATTTATATAAAATTTATCACTTCTATTGAGTTTAAACTATACAATTACAGTAAAACATCAAAAATAACGAATAGCTGGAAAACTAACTGTCAGCGTTTACCTTGTAAAAGATCCAAAGGGTTTGACATTTGCTAATAGGAACCAAAGCCCACCCTATAGTAATTTATAACAACATTTGTGGAAGTTAACCAAAAAAAAAAAAACTACAACATTTTCTATATTTCTGTTTATTATTAATTAAAGGTCACATTATAACATAAACATGGTACTTCACATTAGATTTTTTGTAAACAAACAAAAAAAACCTCAAGAGTGTTGTGTCCTGTATTTTACATTTTTTCTTTGGTGCCATAATTCTGAAATGAAATGAAAAAATGAAATGTTGTACAGTAAGGCTGTGTCCCAAACAGCACACATTACACAACACACTACTAAAAGCATGATGGTGTCCTTTTATATAAAAGAATGTCAATTTACGTTTCATAGAGATTTTTGGCAGCAGTTAATCTAAACGTTAAATAACCCAAACCTGTAATGACCCAGTCTGTTAGCAGAACAAGACATTATCCAGAAGCCGTTATTATTACAGCATATTGTCATTGTTGTGATTCTCATCACTGGCCTTGTGTAAAGCTGAAGTGAACTTCCTGACATCCATTGAGACTAAAGCCTGAACAGGCATCTGAGCTCAGTCCTAAACCAAGTGAAAGACCACATAGCAACCGGAGCCAGTTGCTAACAACAAACACAGCACGCGAAACGCGCTCTCAAAGTAAGGTTTCTTTTTAAAACATTTTCTGCTTTTTTAGCGGTATCATTTTTTGGGGGGGATAAATCCACCTATCCACCTAGTTCTGATATTGGGTGGGGCACGCCCAACCTCCCCCCACCCCGGTTCCTACACCAATGCCAAGATCCAAAATCAAAGATCTTATGGATAAAAGCTTTTTATTTTGAGAATGTCCAAATGATTTTTAAAAGCACATCCGAACACGTGTCACTTAGAGAAAAACAAATGGGGACAATCCTTTATGTCTTATATAGTCTTACAAATATTTACAGCAATTCTGACACTTGGACAAAACAAATCTCAAAGCCTGTCTTTGCAAAGAAGATCAGGATCATGTCTGGAGCACAGAAGATTTTAGGCCCAACTGGTTATCGAGTGCTGTAAGATTCCACAGGAATGTTTTAGCTGTGTATAAATTTTCTCACTCTGTTACAAAGAGCTCTGCGCCAGTGTTCGAAGCTCGTTAAATGAACACAGACTCAACAGTACAGTCTTACGGTTAAACCCCATCGCACTCGTTGGCAAGAGCCGAACGTTCGTTAATTACGCAGCCTTGCCAATGGGTTAGTGCTGAGCGAAGCCTTTGTGTCAAAGCAGAATCCTTAATAGATATTCCGACGGGGCTTTTTAAAAACAGGTAATATCGATGCCTGAATCTTGTACAGCAATAAATCATGCATTTAAACAGCATTAAGCTGATGGATATGGATCTTTGAGATAAACTGCAGATTAGCAAGATGGCTGTTTACAACACCAAACATATATCATATACACAGCCTGAGAGAGAGAGTTAACACAGGTCCGCATGTCAATAGGTCACATGCACGACATCGGACTATAAATGAGTCCCCGGACAATTGTTTTCAGGAAATGCACCCTTGTAAGTCAAACTTTGTTCTGCACGACTCTACGGGCTAGCCAGGATACTAATAAGCGGCGAGGGTGCTAATGTTAATCAGGCTGATGCTACTCCATAATTCTGAACGTCGCAATATGTTTTGATGTATGCACGAACACACTTTCTCTTAACGTCTGCTGAAGGTTAAGTAGAAACTAATGAAGACTTTGAACCCTTGCGCTCACACCCCACGAGGCTCTGCGCTGAAGCGGCTGATTTATTCTCACCCTGACATTCAAAAGGCTGCCGTCAGTCCCTAACACACCATGAACCGGAGCCAATTTTCATAAAGATAACGCATTTTATGACTCCTTCTGATGGGCTCTGTAGCTGAATGATGGGGCTCGGTGGAGGCGCTTTTTCGATCTGCTTTTTTCCTTATTGTGCTTGACCTCATGGATTCACCCTACACACCCACACAATCACACACTCTTCTGAGGTCGGTACACCACAGTTCAGGTTCCTTCAAAGCATAGCAAGGTCAAGGAACCATATGGAAGCCCTCATAATGAATGACATCTTTCTAAAGGAACTGGACAATCCACAAAGCCCACTGGATTCATAATGGAATTAATGCAAACTACATTTTAATCTGTGTGACCTGGGTGGCTCAGTTAGGGGAGTATGGGCAAAAAGGTTGAGGGTTCAAGTCCTGTCAACATCAATGTGCCACGATTGGGTCCTTAGGCAAGGCTGTTGATTCGTAATTGCTTAGATTGTTGGATCAGTCAGTCAGGATTGTTGGTGGTTCAGAGCCTGTTCCAGAATTCACAGTGTACAGAGGAGCAGTGATGGTATAGTTACTGCAAAAAAGTAATCTGATTACTGATTACTCCTTTAAAAAGTAACTTAGTTTAGTTAGTAACTACTGATTACTTGAGTTTAAAAGTAACTAAGTTCCAAGTTACTTTTTTAGTTCCATTCAGCAGCTGCTGACACCCCTAGCACCTCAAGATACAAATGATAACCAGTTTTACCAGTACTCAATTTATTGAAAGTGCATTTTATACAGTAACATCAAAAATATAACTCCTGACATTTAAAGATAAACTTAAAAGCTATTTCCTGAAAAAAAAAACAATAAAATACAGACAGTTTCTCTTGAATTCACTTAACATAACATTAACAATTGTTTTTATAAAATAAAAGTCTTTCTTGACTTCACTTAACATAAATGTAGTCATTATAAAATATAAAATAAAGACATTCTTTCTTGACCTGACATATTTAACTGGTAACACTAATGGCACTTACTAGTTTTGCACCGAAGTCCAGTTTTTGTTGTTTGGGCGGTGTGGGACCTCCTGCATTA
>JAVSBV010000017.1:3848824-3858953 GCA_033117975.1 Parotocinclus spilosoma | reverse complement strand
AGTTCTTGTTTGTACGTTCGCTATACGTGTAAATCGTACAATAAAGGTTTAATAAACATTTAGTATGTTACATAGCACGTCCCGTCTTGTAATATAGGGCATGTTCGTTTAATCGGACCAGCCAGTTATTAGGACCAAAACGATCGCGTCCTGAGGTGGTCCCATTAACCGGAATCGACTGTACATCATCGTGTGACCTAGGATGGCATAGTGGCACATAGTGGCACAGCAGGTTTTTTTTTTGTGTGGAATAACTCCAGAGTAGCAAGTTGTAATCCTACGTTTAATGTATGAGTTTGTTTAGATCTTACACACCCAGTGAGCCTTGTTGTTCAGGAGATGATAAGACATTTTAAAGGACATTTCTTGGACATGCAATACGTCAACTACTGTTTACTTGTTTCACTGGGTCTCAGAACATAACGTGCTGTTATTCAGTCTGTGTGTGTTTCACTTGTTTGGCTGTTGTATACACCAGAGCCTGACCTTGCCAAAGTGTAGGTGTCAAAATGCTTCAAACAAAACAATGTTTATATACCAGCAACTTCATTATAACACCAAACGATTCAGAATGAGGTGTGCTCACCTGAAAGCGATGTTTTGGTGTCCACATACTTTCGATCGTGTACTATGCTTTCACATCCTTATCTTCTCTTATCATGTCACTGGAATTGTAGCACTATGAGATAATTGTACGGCGGCCTTGCAGATGTCACTCTAAGCATCCGAGCTGGTGAAGGATGAGATCTGGAATGCCAATAAGATACAGATTGACAGTGAACAAAGGGTCAGCGCTAATTAAATCTTTAAATTAATTTATCTTGATTCCACTGACAGACGCGCCATGGTTTATTCATGAACCTGCCAGGCTCGCGCTGCATCAATACACAAGTGGAGCACGGGTGACAACAATGCTAAATCAATACATATCTAGTCTTCCCCAAGGGCACATTCAGTAAAAGCACCAGCTAAGAGGTCATGAACAATATAAAGCGAGGTGTGTTACACAGTGTAAAAAATCATGACTGATAAACAAAAGCATACCATTAACATAATCATGAAGAGAAACCACTTTATTATTTGAAATGTTAGATTTTTTATTGTTTAACCTCCAATTTATCCTGGTCAGGCTCATCCTATCTTGGATTGTATAGGGCACTGGAGATATTCTAGACAGGGCACCAGTCCATCACACAAAGGGAAGGGGTCTGTGCTGCAGAGCCGGAGACCCTTCCCCATCTGGCCTCTAGTCCCTCATGTGCAGACAATTATATGTCCAGAAGGCACCACCAGGACTCCAAGCAGATCACTGAGGTGGTGAGATGATGAACAACCGCCCAATCGACAGTGGTCCAAACAGGGACAAACCACCAACCAGTGTCAGGTTGTCTGTCAATGTTCCTCAATCCAACAAGCATTATCATGTGCAGTCCAGACTCATAGAAAAGTTACTGTGGTACAAATTACCGAAACTTGAAGGCTAGTTACAGAAGTACCGGCGTGGAAAGAGCCTATATTGTCAGTGTCCAGTGAGTGATGAAAGAAGGCCATTTAGCCTGAGGAGTCGTGCTTTCTTTTGTGCACATGTGCACCATTTACAGAGGGAAATGGCTCCAGGATGCACTGGTGGATGGAGACATACCTTTGAAGGGAGTGTGTCGCTCTGGGTAATGTTCTGCTGGAAATTCTTGTGTGCGAGAATTCAAGATGACATGCGATGTCTACCTAAACATGTTTGCAACGGTGTATGTGTGTGGTTTTACAATCTAAATGTAGAGCAAAACTAAATGCCTATTAAACATCCGAATTTAGTATCTGTTTAAAACACAAATTCACTCTTTATGTTATAAAAGTGTGTTTACCAGTGTAATAAGAAGCGCTTTGTGTCATTAATTCACAGACGCTCGTGAAAAGCCTCCGAATGGATTCGTTATGGAACCGTCCATTATTGCTGTAATGTAGATATGGTCATAAAGCTGCTAAGGAAATGGGAGGCTAGTTGCTTAATTGACCTTTATTGGGCCTGCTGGTTCATTTGAGGGTGAGAATTAAATTAACATGATAATTTAGTCCTATTGCCGCCGTCGCCGTTCTGACGAAACTGACATTTATGGGACTTGATTTAGCACCTCCCTTTATTAAGACCCTTCAGTTTATCATATTGGCACGGCAGTGCAAAGCGGAGCAGTGTTCTGGCTGAGCAGTTCCTACACACAGTCTGCGTTTACAGCTGTTACGCAGCCGTTTTAATCATGGTAATAATAGTTTTATTCACACGACAGACATTTTTATTAACAAAAAAAAAGGGACTCACTAATGAACCAGGAAAAAGTTTGCATCAAGGCTTCAACTGTAGTTGAAGGTTAAAATATAGCTTTATTTAAACTATTACCTGTCTATAGTACAGTCTGATCACGCAATGGTTTTATTATGCACTAGATAACGTTTGTAACGTAACATTTGTGAAAGCCTTCGAATTAGTGAGATTATATTTGCATTAAATCAAGAACACAACTCCAAGATGTGCACGATGCACATTATCCAGTACATTCGGTGGTGATAATGCACCAGTAATTACCCGTAATAGGTTCCAATTGCCGTAAAACCAAAAATAAGTAGGAGAATAGGCTGTGATTAGATTAGATTAGATTAGATTAGATTAGATTAGATTAGATTAGATTAGATTAGATTAGATTAGATTAGATCAGATCTGTTCATGAGTGTGATTTCAGACACCCTCTCAGTCTTGGTGCCGCCATCCCAGTACTGTTTGCCACAGTGGCTATAAAGTTTTACTTTATATTTTCACATATTTCATGTATTTTTTTGATTAATGTTATTATTGTTGCATTTCATTCCTTGCTTTTTTATAATTAATTACAAACAATTATTGATGTAAAAACAAACAGTCATTTAGGGGTCAGGAACGCTTTAATCCTACTTACATTACCTCGTTTAGAGGAATTGGATTCCAGCTTCGAACAAATCAGAGTTCGAACGGACTTATGGAACCAATTACGTTCGAATTCCGAGGTTTTACTGTTTAAGCGTGCCGATTTAAGACTTGCAGAATATAAGGAATTACTTGCAATCAGGTGCAAGTCTGGAGACAAATTGCTGAAATAAAATATGATTGATGTGACCACAATTCGGATCAAACTCGCACAGGAAATCAAACCCTGACCTTCATTGGGCAGCACAGATTTGGCTTACTGCTAGAATGATCCGAATCCGAACAGACAAACTGCGTCCTTATGGTAACTTATGACTATAATAATCCTGTGCCATTAAATTAAACTGAAACATATGCTTCTCATAAAAAGCAATCAAAAATACTCACATCCTTCTACAGCACCAGTTGTGAAGAAGCACCATTTCTCAGAAGGGAGCCCTAGTGCCATCTCGTGGAACGTGTTTTCTTAAACTGTACTGCAGCTAAGACTTTACATTCATCTTTTCTCCTTTAGTACGGAGCACGGTTTGTTCCTAAATGGTACCTTTACATTTAATTTTACAGCAGTTTATCAAGGGTTACTTAGAAACGTGCTACAAATGTACTATTCTTTCCAGCAGACCTTAGGTTAATACAAATAAGAAATAGCTTAAGAACACAATCCAACCAGAACCAGCTAGGATCTGATGTAGATCAAATCAACAAATACACAAGCTGGTAAACTTTTGCATTTTCAGTCTTCCCAGGTAAAATGTACTATAAAATTTGGCACTAGAGCCATAAAGTGGCCATATTACCAACATAAATTCATAGCAAAACTGGAAACCTTATGGTCAAACTGTGAAATGTTGCACTAAAACTGTCAAGCAATTAATAGTTTTACTATGAAATGTGACAGTACATTTTTTCCTGTGTTCACTTAAGTTCTGAGTGAAGAGGTGAGTATCCGGTCGCCGCTTGAAGACTTTCGGACTTGAGTTGAAGTTCATTCCACCACCTGGGTGCCAGGACGATGAAGAGTCTTAAAGCTTGTCAGCCTTTCATCTTACATGGAGGATCTGGTCGAGCCAAGCTTGTCTGTCTTTGAGCAAATTATAATGTGACCAAGCAATTTATCAAATAATGTATCGGTTAATCATTTGCAAACCTCAATTGCCCCTTACTTTTGGTCCGAATAAAAAATGAACACTCTATTATTAAGAATATTGATGTGCATGAGCCCAAAACAGGCTCCTGTATTACACTGCTACAAAGCACGGCTTGTCAGTCCTTTGTCTGTCTGCACCATCACCTAATAAATGGGGTGAATAACCTTTGCATGAATGCAGATAAGCACTCAGGCTCTCTGAGAGCCCTTAACATTCGCATTCGCACACCCGCACAGCAATAAGTTGTCATCTCATTAGAGGCGAATGGCTTCATCGGGTGCAACTTCAGCCCTCTCCTAAGTGGCCACATTATAATTTCAGGCAGTGCTAAAAGCGAAAGGGCATTAATATGCGTTTACATCTGTCTTCTATTAATATTCATGCCTGAATCCACGTCTCTACGCAAAGCCAATTTTCTGGCCATCTGGATTATGGCTGCCAGAGCTTGATGGATCCGTTTTTATTTAACGAAGCGGCAATACATCATGTATTTCCCTCTCCGGCCTGCGCCGAGGCACCGCGCTAAAACTGGAGGATTAATTAGAAAATAAAAGATGGGCTTTCGTAGGACCTCCACCTCCCTGCACTTAGCCTCGGTGGAGGGCAGAAGAAAAAACACACACATCTGCTTTTAACTCAGCGATGCAAGACTGAACACTTAATTGCTAATGAGTGAACTGGATATGCACTTGTTATATGTGCTTATAAAAAGTCGTGATGTTTGACTTACCCCATATAGTCTTATCTTTGACCAACCCTGGTTAAATGACATCAATAAACTATTCATAAATAAAAACTCAGCAGTTTGTAGAACTATAGATGGACATATTTGTGTTTATCGTCTAACAAGGTGCTACGAAAAATCTGTGTTTGCAGCAAATTTATGCAGAAAATGTGTGTTTTTATGTAATAATAACGTATGTCCTAAATTGGTTAATTACTTTTCATTGAGAAACCTAAATGTGTCAAATTATGGTATAACTATTACTGTATGTGGTTTAATGCAGAGAAACGGGTTAGTTAGCCTAGCTTCTTTACTCTATGTAGTTAAAATTAGAATTCATTCAGGTTTAAGTCTTTTTCTTACAAACATCATTTCAAAAGCGGGAACCCTAAATTTATAATTTTCTCAAGGCTGTAATCAGTGAATTATCTGCAACTTTTCTATAACACCTTTCCAGTAGTAGCTATTTTTCTAGTTGTGTTTTCTTACAAGCTAATTAATCTTAGGCTAGCTATAACACTGCATTAATCATTCCAGAACACAACTATGATAACTTAGTAAATTATACAGAAACATCCATAACTAACCAACATAACCAAATACATTCCCACACAATTTATTAACTGAAGTGCCGTTTTTTGTAATTTCCGACTGTTACTTTTTTTTGTCCAGCTAAGCCAGTGAACCAGTGAATAACGACAGAATGTGCACTAAAAACATTTTGTATCACTTATGTAGAATTTCACTGCAGGTCGTACACATTTAAAATACAGCTGCTTTCTTTTAAAGGAAATCATTGACATAATCATTGTGAAATTAAACCTAAATTCATTTGTCTGTCAAGTTTTATGCACAACTAACCTGAATTATACATGTAATTCTCACTCTTCTTTCATCTCTCAGGAGTTCCTGGTTCTGGTCTGCATAAAGGGTACCAACCATAGGCTTAACATAGGCTAAATAGGTTAAATAGGCTTGGTCTGTGGTAGAACTTGCACACCAGGGGTGCCCCCTTTATGACAAATCAGGGACAGTAGGAAAAATCTTAAAATGGTCTAAAATTGCTTTTTTTGAAAGTCTGATCTGCAGCTACAGGCTCTTTTTAGTTCCTACAGCTGAATGTGTCTGTTATTATAACTTCTGGCAGAGTCAGTCTCTTTTTTATGAGCTCTTAATGCAGAAATGTTGGTCATTACTTACCGTTCACACATTTTCAACTTTAAATGTGGTGCTATTAATATGATTCGTCAATGTGTGTCTTCATTAGTAAACTGTCTATGTTAGGCTATACATCATTTCTATCCGCCCATATGTGATGCTTTTATACACCTACTGCTGAAACAACACAACATCTTAGCACAATGGGATTTGAGCTTCGCACCTTAACCACTGAGCCACTATTGGCCACCATTAAGAAAGCCAGGAGGCATGTTAAGCACCCCTCTTAAATGTGTGTTCTTAAATCTAATGAGTGCTTAATGAGCATCGAGTGGTGAGATATAGATTTCTGAGTGTGCTTCAAGTACTCTGTAATCGTTTCTTGTAATAAACAGCGCTGGGCATTCCAGGACTTAATGGAAAATATGGATCGATTTTCTGGAGCCAGTTAAGACCATAGACGAAACATATGCTTAAATTGTAATAAGAGTAGGCATCAGAACAACATGACACATGTAGCATTGATTTCTTTATTGATTATAGTTTGGGCTGGTGATTATAGTTGTTTTGACTGTTTTTTCAGGCGGTGCCATTGTCACCTCACATCTCCAGAGAGCCAGGTTTGAGTCTCAGCGTTGTGTGCCATTATATGCTAATATAGTGAGTATACTGGTCCCAACCCAGCCTAAATGACATGTTGTGTCAAGACCTTAAGCGGGGTAAAAAATACCCAAATGAATCCCTGAAATGCTTTCCCAGTGCTGTGGAGCTACAGGAAATGTTACTTCTGCAATGGGAGGCACTCCTCTGTCCACATGGGTTTTGGGATATGGCCTATTAAAGAAGGTAGATGACTTAAATCCCAGCTATTTAGCATGAGCTTAACTTTCATCTGCTAAGTTGCTTTGTACAAGGAAATCTCGTAAATGTTGGAAATGGAAATGTCTTCCCACCTGTAAGAAATATGCCTGGATATGAATTGTGCCCGGGACCCAGCATAACCCTTACCAAGCTCACATGGTAAATTGTAAATTAAATAATATAGCCAAATTTCAGTCCCTCCTCACAGCACTGTGTCTAGGTTGTTGGTGTGTGTAAAACACCACCCCTGCCCCATCCTGCCCAGAACCTGCTAATGATACTACTGCCTGATTTATTCCGTTTTATTGATGACTTCTCTGTACATTCCCAGCGGACTGGAGCATTTCAGAAAGTGAACGGTTTTATGGCAGGGAATCAATTATGCTAACAGTTTTTAATGAAGGCACTTCGGGAATCACAACTGTGCTCTTAGCCATTTCTCTTATTAGCATACTGACATAAGAACAGCTCTTGCAAAGCCTGGACTGAAATACTGTATCTCAGAGCGACGATTCATTTCTATTTCCAGCGTTAAGCAGAAGCCATTGTTAGGTCATACAGTCTAAGCAACTGAGGGCCTTTCTCAAGGGCCCAACAACGGCAGCTTGTTCGAAGTGGTGCTGGAATTCACTGTTGTTAAAACAGCAGCCAATAAGGCTCTTCATTCGTTACTAAAACCTAATGAAACTAACGAAGCTTGTTCATGGGCAGCTTCATAGCTTTATATGTGCTGAAAGAGCTCCCACAATGTTGTTTGGTTTGCTTGGTCAATAGATTCCGTCCACATGTCTAAATGTCGTTTGTAATAATTGATTCGTTACACCTTTTGTTTTTATCTCAAGCTGCTTAAATATCTTCTTTCAGTAACACATAGTCAATCACAGTCATTTGTTTGTTAATTCATTTTACCTGCACTCTTAAAATGGATCGTTTGTCCCTAAACAGAATGCAAGGCTGAAGGCAGACATGCTCATGTAGTCTGAAGTCATCCACGCTAAATGTGTACTGCTGGCTCAAGACCAAGATGGCCTCTCAGGGGAAGCAATAGATGTTGTGAGGTTAATGTGCATTAAAGATGTACTCAGATGTATTTGTGCCTGGGTAATAGCTGTCTGGCAACGTATCCCACTCTGAGATGCATTAAGGATACATACACTAATATGACACCGAGAATAGTGAAGTGTAGTTAAGATCACTATTAATAATAAATAATGTAATGAATAATTGCTGAAATACTGAATAACACTTTGAAAGCGCATAAAAGATTGGAATGAATAGAAAGACGGTAACACTTTTAAAGTGCATAAAAATCGAATTATTATAAATTATTATTATTATTATTTATTTTTTTATTATTATTATTTTTTTAATAATAATCTAATAATCTAATAGTTAATATTTTCTTTGGGATTATTACTGTTATTATTATTCATTTTAAATTATTTATTCAAATTTTCAGAATTAATTTTCCATTTCACATTTTAAATAAAAGATTATTATATCACATATTATTTTCAAATGTATATTATAAAAAGGCCAACAAATCAAGGCCAACTGTCTTTAGAAATATGTGTATTATTATTATTATTATTATTATTATTATTATTATTATTATTATTATTAATTATATTATTATATTTTATATTTTAAACATTGTTATTATTATTATGATTACTATTAAATGATAATAATAAAAAATAAAAATTATTATTATTATTATTATCATATTTTTTATTTTAAACATTGTTATTATTATTTTGATTATTATTAAATGATAATTAATTAAAAATTATTATTAATATTATTATTTTATTATTATTTATCATATTATTTTTTATTATTATAATTATATTTTTTATTATAATATTTTTATTTTAAACATTATTATTATTATTATTATTATTATTATTATTAAATGATAATAATAAAAAATACAAATGATTATTATTATTAATGATTAATATTATTATTATCTTATTATTATTCATCTTATTATTTTTGTATTATTATTATTATTATTATTATTATTATTATTTAATCATAACAAATTATTATTAGGCTCCAGTTTCTGTTCCTGGAGAACCCAGGACACAGGAGTAAGTGCTGTTGAAGCACCAGAGCAAGATTCCACATACAGTCAATCATGTCTACATGAGATTCCCCACATGGCTGTAATGCATTAATGAGGCTTGAACCTGGGTGCCTGTGGTTTTGTGTGACAGGTGTTTGTGACTGGAAACTCTGGAAAGTCTGGTAGGATTAAGAATAAAGGAATCCCTGAAATATTGAGAGTGAATTTAAATGTAGTAGAGAGAGAGAACCCGAGGCCCCTAATGAGGTTTTTCAGACCAAGGCAGTACTGCCCCCAGGCCTTCAGGGCCTCTCACTGGACCTGCAGATGTTTGTCTTTCCTGATCTGATGTGAAAGAGACAGAACCCATCAGATATGAGCAGACAGACATCAGCACAAAGCTCGCAAGAGCCACAACGTGGAAGAGGCGTGTTTGGTGTTTTTGTAATAACACCATCTGTTCGTTAGGAGAGTCACACAGCTTTAGTGAACATACTGATGCACCAGGCAAATAATGCAGCATTCAGCTGAAGAAAAAGGAAACAACAATAAAGAACTGTGCAGACACTACACAAAATAGCCTACAGCATAACATCCTGAATAGAAAGATTCTCATTTATGTGTAAAGATACAGCATTTTCCGAAGGGAATTGAATTTTAACCATAATTAACCATAAACCATAGTTTTGAACAGATGTGCGATCTTTAAAAGTCCTGCTTACAAACACATTCCATATCCAGTACTGTGATTGTTCAATTAGCAGTTGTAAGTGAAGGAAGAGGCATAGTACCACCTAGTGGCGTTTCACGCAACAACACATTTTATCCAATTATATCAAAGACATTTTGTGCAAAAGTTTGTGCCCTCCCTGGTCGAATGGAAAGCGGTTAACCTTGTTAAAGAATCATGGTATATTTCTGCAAAGCTGAATAGTGCTGGTTTATTCTCCACTGTTGTACATGATAAGTACGAATGTTTTCGTACGTAATTAACCATATATATATATATATACTTATATATATATCAGTGGCGGACGCTGGTCTTTCAAGGAGGGGAAGCTCTATTTCGGCCTACATCATAAAAGGTGTCGGTTTATTTATACGTAAATTCTACCCTCCGGTCCTTTTCAAGAAAAAGATCTGTGACCCTGTCGTACCAACAAGGCGTCTTTTCCAGGGGCTTGACTAGTGTCCTCTCAACTCAGAACAGAATG
>JAVSBV010000017.1:3794652-3807813 GCA_033117975.1 Parotocinclus spilosoma | reverse complement strand
TGTAAATCGTACAATAAAGGTTTAATAAACATTTAATATGTTACATAGCACGTCCCGTCTTGTAACAGGGCATGTTCATTTAATCGGATGAGCCGGTTATCGTGTCCCGATGTGGTCCCATTAACCGGAATCGACTGTACTATTTTGTTTACTAAGGAGCTGAATTGGTCATACTGCCCTCACCCATCGACACCTCCTCCTGGCTGGTGAACAGTCCCCAAACTGTCATTTTTGTGCTGCATCCCTTACAATAAAACATGATTTATTAGAATGTTTAAAACTTTCAGCCATCAGAAATGCTTTTTATAGAGTAAAGAACCTGGAGTTGTTTGAAAATATTCCACCAGTTAAAATGATACTTTTTAGATGCTCTTGGTCTAAAACAAATGATCTGAACAAATAATTATGCGCAGTGTTTTTTTAGTATTTGTGGACGCCGTCAAATAGCCAAGATGTTACTGATATGGCAATAATCCCAAACAAACGAACAAATTTACTGAGGAAAAATTCATGGTCGTGACAATACTCGTTTTTCCCCTCATGATTGTGGTGTCCAATGCTCAGCTATTACTTGTCCTCGTTTCCGTCACACAGACATACAAGGAGTCCGTACTAGAGCCTATGCTGCAGGGCACAGAGAAGACCCCGGCCCTCATCTCGGACTATAAGGAGTACCACACAGACAGCACTGTGAAGTTTGTGGTGCGCATGACAGAGGAAAAGCTGGCCCAGGCAGAGGCAGCAGGCCTCCACAAAGTCTTCAAGCTGCAGTCATCGCTTACCTGCAACTCAATGGTGAGAGAAAATGGTCTTTTTTGCTGATAGTTTAACAATGTTCAGTGTTCTCAAAGTAAAGACTGAACTGTCCCATCTTAATCACTCCCTCTGGACTTTGTGCTGTAGGTCCTGTTTGATCATATGGGCTGCCTGAAACGTTACGACTCTGTGAACGACATTCTGAAGGAGTTCTTCGAGCTGCGGTTGCACTATTATAAGCTGAGGAAGGACTGGCTGGTCGGCAGTCTGGGTGCAGAGTCGGCGAAACTCTCCAATCAGGCACGGTTTGTGCTGGAGAAGATCGAAGGGAAGATTTCAATTGGTGAGACTGTGTTTATTTTCAGTTTGGCATTTATAGTGCAGTGAGATATCCTGCACTGCCCTGCTGCTCACTCAACAGAGGATTCTTCTTCTAGAGAACAAGACCAAGAGGGATCTTATCAGGATGCTGGTGCAGAGGGGGTATGAATCTGACCCGGTGCTAGCCTGGAACAAAGCGCAAGAGAAGGTACAAGAGAGACACTTCCTGTATTTTTTGCTGCCTGTGTCTGGAGTTTTGGTAGAGGTGCAATAAGGCGGCCGGTCACGTTTCAATTCACAATTCAATTTGTACAATTCAATTAACAATTTGATAGTTTAGTAGGTTCAAAGTTTGGCTTTCTAATATACCGTCTTTTGCCCCCAGGTGACATCCCTGTGCTCTCTGGCTTTCTTTGTACTCTTTGTGGTGCTTCCTTTTTAAGCAGACGTGCCAATCTTGTCTTTGCATATTTTAAAAAACATTATTAGTGCCTCGTACATAGTGTAAAATCCCAGACCATCCCCAAATAACTCATGATGATCTATTTTTTAATCAGTCAAACAAATCGGGGCGTGTCCTAACAAATCCACCCACTCTGGGTTGTTATGTGCGCAGTTGTCAGAATAGAGGAACATCTATTTATACTCATTGGGATCCCTGGAGATCTGGAGCACTTGCATAATAAGCAGAAGCAGCCCTACTAAATTATCTACACTGTAGCTGTAGTTGCCTGTGTTGTAGTTAAGTGTAATTAATTAAAGGAGCCACAGTTAATTCAGACATAACCTGCATGTTAAACATCTCGTCCCTCTTGACTCACAGGCCTTGGAAGATGACGATCTGGACGGCAATGAGAGCGACAGTTCTGTGGACTCTGGCTCTTCATCGGGACCAAACTTTAACTACATTCTCAACATGTCCCTGTGGTGCCTGACCAAGGAAAAGGTGGAGGAGCTTCTTAAACAGAGAGATGTGAAGGTATGTGAAAGCTTGTATCAGTCTTAGATGTATGGTTCGAGCTTAAAGTAATGAAACCGCTTCCCAGGTGGTTATACCTGGGTTACACGAGGTACAGACGGACGTCTGTCGTTGCAGTAACGGGGATTGCTATTGTAGCGCTGGGGCATGATTACTAAGCTGGCCTTCCTTCCCTCAGGCACAGCCAGTCGGGGTCTGCTTTCGTTCGGTCTGCTTCCACTATTCTTCACTTAACTCTCTAATAATGTCTGCAACTAATACTGGCATAAATACAGTCGATTCTAGTTAATGGGACCACATCGGAATGTGATGGTTTTGGTCCTAATAACTGGCTGGTCCGATTAAACGAACATGCCCTATGTTA
The DNA here is from genome assembly GCA_033117975.1 of Parotocinclus spilosoma. Classification (NCBI taxonomy): domain Eukaryota; kingdom Metazoa; phylum Chordata; class Actinopteri; order Siluriformes; family Loricariidae; genus Parotocinclus; species Parotocinclus spilosoma. Next base: position 3,805,393 of record JAVSBV010000017.1, on the reverse strand, counting down.
CAAGACAGGAAGTGCTATGTAACATATTAAATCTTTATTAAACCTTTATTGTACGATTTACACGTATAGCAAACGTACAAACAAGAACTACTGTCGCTTACAAACTTTGTTAATTAAAAAATAAATTTGCAAACAAGTTTTTCGAAACGATCTACAGTTCTTACTAAATTCCAGTCAACGTTAGAAGAACTTATCCAGTGTGATTTGACGTGCTTTTTCTGTGGCCAAGTGGCGACTTGTGGCTTCTTTTTTGTAGTAAATGGAAATGTTAGGCAAAGACCTGTAGGTGGCAGTAGAGGGCTGGGGAGAAACTCGTTTTCAGGTAGTGATGCCAGAGAGTTTCTTCAAGGATATTACATACTGTACACGTTCTTGGGTCCGATTAAGCGGACTTTTGGTCCAAATAAATGAATAACATTACACGTATATAATAGGTATATAATAACTGAATTTGTTTTGTTCTGTATTGCTGTACATGGGACATTCAAAATGTATAGATTTTACAGTGGGTTGCATTTCATTTCAACTACTATGGTGGTTTAATTAAAACAGCAACAAAAGCATTAAATATGGCACTGCTGCTTTGCTACTGTTGATCAAGCAAAGAAATGCTAAAAGGTACAGCAAAAATAGAACTTGGGCCCAATTATTAATCATTTAAAACTTTAAATCCATTCACAGTACATACGAATAGCACTTTTTTTTTTTACAATTTAACTTGCAATAATTGACTATAACCACCAAAAAACGACATAGTTAAACATTTGTAGGGGCCTGGTAACATGCCATGTTGGGGGCCCATACTTGCAAGTCTGAAACACCAGACAAAATGTAAAAAAAAAAATCAATAATTTTTTTTTTTTTTAAAAGAGGGAAAGACATTGCTTAAAAAAAAGTAATTGCTTTGTGAGCAATGTATATAAAACAGGTCAAATACTATAACACTTCACTAAAATAAACTGAAGGCCAAGCTCTCAAAAGGTCTTGGCATTTCTAGCACATGGACCCTCAAATGCTACAAAAATACGCTACTGGTGTTGCGGTATGCTACTGTAACTTGCATTTTTGCAAATATCGTCATACATATCGAGTACCGTGAAAACGATGCGAGTATCGTGGTACATTTCTGCGTAAAGCTTCGGTGAACCCTTTCCCCCAACCCAACCACGTGCTCGGTGTTGTCTAGTTGCTGTTAGCTGTTTGGCTAGCACGGAATAAGTTTAGTTCATAACCGCTTTGGAGTTGGATGGTTCCTTCTTGGTGTAAAAAAAACGCATACAGGGTCATGAGTGTCATTTCGTAGAGAAAAGCCTCGAGGTAAACAGCCATATTAGAACTTGGCAGCGGCTGCTATCCCAAATGCCTCCCTGTTCCCTTGCAGGGCGCTCTCCTTCTTACCAAATAGCACATTATGCGCACTACCTAGGGCACTCCTGGTTCAATTAGAAGACATTTCATATTAGCTGTATAATAAAAGCAACGCGACAACGGGCGCACTAAATACTATGTCAAACTAGTACATATCCGATACTGATCCACGCTTATTTATTACAGTAGTGTGCGCTTTAGGTCGCAGCCATAACTGTGGTTGAAAGGCCGCTTCGGCGAAAACCGAAAGCTTTTCTATAAACACGTTTTGAATGCTCAAAATAACAAGGAAAGGGCAACATGTAATAGGAGTTCGGTGCATAAATAATAGCTCGAGCTTTCTGTTAGGTTCATATATAAGCCAAACCTGCTGAATACGTGACCTCATGGCGTGTTTAAAGCGCGCAACTTGCACTCGATTTCAACTGCCAGACAACGTGTTTGTACATTTAAAACAAACCCTACAAACACACCTTCCTTCTTTAGGGGGACAGGTGCCGTCGTTTCTTCTTTCTTTTCTGGCAGAGGAGCTCTCCTCTCTTTTTGTGACTCTTTCTTGGGCTGTTTTGCAGCCTGAGCGGCGGTCTTGGCGGCCCCCGAAACGTGCGCGTCCTTCTTCTTGGTTTCAGCCTGCTTTAAAAGCTCAAATGGATCTTCTTCATCGTCAAATAACTGGTCGAACCGATTGGTTACGACACAGCCGAAACCTTCTTGCAGATGTCCGGGCATGATGGCGCCCCTTCAGCACGATGCTCCTCCGATTCTACGAGGCTTGGGTGCGAACTTCTCGCTGCTAGATGCCACAAGATGGCTGGAAAAGACCTTCCCTTCTCTTCCGTCGCAATAGACATCCGGGGCTGAGCGCGCAAAGACGCATGGGATACGTAGTACACATCGACGATACGGTCTATCTTAAAAGTTTTGTCAAATTTTAAGTTAAATAAACAATGAACAGGAATAGTAATTTAGTAATTGGGATTATAAATTCAGTTATTTTTCCCTGTATGGTTTAGTATTTGATTTAGATACACAATATTCCTATGTGCTATATTTTCTATATTTTAGAGTTCATATTCTCTATTACATCTATGTTTACTTATATCTTATTATATTCATAATATTGTGTTATTTTTCATTTATCATAGCCTATATTTTATTATATTATATAATACTTGAAATCATTTTTGTGTTTTTTCTATTCATTTTATTTAGCTTACGCTCTTATAAACAAATACTACAAACAAACATTAATTAGGTAACATAGTATAATTCTTATGTATAATATCTAGGCCGCTCAAGGAAGCTGTGTCCGATTTTTAGTATTGGCTTCTTAGTATTGGCGTTCTTTTTAGTATTGGCGTTCCCCTTTTCACACTGTCACCCTAGGCTTGCTCAGTTTGGGCAAGTGTATGTATGTATGTATGTATATATATATATATATATATATATATATATATTTATTGTATAATTTTCTTAAATTTCCTTTTCTTTCAGGTCTAAATTTCCTAAATGGGAAGCATTATTCTTTTAATCGTAGTTATATAGTGTTTGTAACTCTACATTGTCACAAGTCAACTCCAGTCCAGAGTGGGTGAGAACATGCAACAGATTAAATACTTAAGAAACCTTGTGTGCAAAGTGGGCACAAACTGTTATGGTTAGGTTAGGTTAGGTTAGGTTACGGCCAGACCATCAGGAACCTCTGTCAAGGTAAGAAGCATCCAGTAATTGCTAACACTAAGTGAATCAAACAGCTGTACTCAATGGAATCAGGAGGTCAGGAGATTTAAAAAAAACAACTAAAAAGGTGAGGTTATAGCTTTTATGTTGTTTTTTTTCGTAATTATCAAGTTCAGCTATTTGCATCCTGGTTCCATTGTCATATCCCGGTGTATTCGTGTGTTTCCACCTTGCCAGAAACTCCCAAGCCTCAGTGGGTCTTTGTGTCACACACAGCACTGACCAGGGTCCAGGGTTATGTTGCATAGCAGAATATGAATAGCAGTATTAGCATAGCAGTACTGTATTGTTTATAAGGAGTCTAGATTTGCATGTTGTGAATAAGAGTCTTATTAGTGAACAAAACAGGTTTCATTTAACTTCAAAGTTAGGGAATACTTTAAACTGAAATATCCCATAATGAAATATCCCCTAATGTTGTGAGAAGTGTGTTAAATGTTAAAGTCTTTTAGTGTCCAGGCTCCAAGGTCTTTACTGTAGGAACCTGTATGGAGTAGGAAGCTCAGATAGCATGACTTTGCACGCCTAAGCATTTCCTGAGATATAACACTGTAGCCTGAAGAGAGCTCACATTTGATCACAATCTCAAAATGTCAAAAACGTCCAGTGTGGTTACAGAGGCACTGATTGAGTCCTATGCCTTGATGATCTTGGTGATGACAACATTTTTTGTTTATTTCTGTGGCATGGTCTGGGCATTCTGCAACCCGAAACTCAGCGGCATAGAGGAGGAAGAAATGGTTTTTGAGAGCGTAAAGGACATTGGAAGTAGAGATGGTGATTCAGCGGAGCAGTTCTATGTGGGAACAGGATATTCACCGAATATAACATGCCAGCAAACTGGAAATCAATCTGTTATTCCTGACCAGTCACCTTGCAACTGCTATATAAACTTAATTCATGATGTGGATTAATTCAGAAAACTACTATTATCGACTGTTATCCCTCTTCAGCAATTTAGATTATAACAGTCACTATATACAAACTGCTACTAGAGGTAAGATACAACTGCTTGAGTTCTGTCTTTAAAATATTTTGCTTTAAGTAATTTACATATATTAAGATTTTATATATATATATATATAATGTTCTCATATATTGCTAATATACACTGATCAGGGAATTCATTAAGACCACACAGGTTAATTATATAACTATTATATATTATATTATTCAACTAGGACTTCCTACATTTGAAAGTCAGTTTGACACCTAAACATTCTTGCAGACCAGGTGGTTTCGATGTTTTGGATCATCAGTGTATATTATACATACACACTTTTCATATTTAGACTTCTTTTCTTTTTTTTCTAATACACCCAGGTTCTCCACCTCCTCAGTTTTGCCAGCAATCAGTAGATAATAGAATCATATTCATCAGTAAAGACTACAGTAGTGCTTTTGAAAATGCATCAGAACTGCCACACAGGTGAAGACCTCCCTGCACTTTACATCAGGGTGAGGTAAAACTACTACAGCACAGGAGCAGGAAGCAAACAGACCGGAGATGCACTTGTGTGAGAACCTGAACAGAGGTTCTCCATCCTGTGTAAAACAATTCTTCGCAGTCCTTTATCACAGAGCCTATTAATTTACACTAATAAGCATATTGTGTGCCATCATTTAAATATTAAAGCTATTAGAACTTTTTAGTTAGTAAATTAGAACTTTCCAGTTAAAGAACCCAGCCTATTACATTGCATTAATTATGTGCTAAGTATATGGAATACAAAGGTTGTGCAATTGTTGTTTTAAAATTTATATGTAAAGCATAGACACACGTAGTTTATCATTGAAAACTAATTTAATACAAATGATGAGTCAGGCTTGTAATGCAGTAACTAAATAACAGCAATGATGAAAAAAGGAACTTTAGATTATTTTACAGAGATTACAGCCATTATTGTGTTTTTAAAAATATTAATAAATTCAAAATATAAACCTCTTTTTGTTATGGGTGCTTAGTGTTGTTCATGTTTGAACCCATTGTTTTCAGATGAGGTAATCGGATAGATAATGGGATGTAGTTTATTGTCTTTCATGCCCTTATGAGTGTGTGTGGTATGAGGTGTTTTGTACTTGCTAGTTCTGTGGAACAGGTGATCATTCTTGCAATAAGGCCAGACTTTTTTTATTGCTTGTTTTGCGGATCCGCCAACGATCATATTTGAAGAATACAAAAAAAAAAAAAAGTTTTCTATTTTGGTATTTCTACCTATATATATATATATAGCTTTTTCTGCCCTCTGGGGGAGAGCCAATGATTTTCTTTTGTTCATTACATTTTTTTCTAGATTTACTTTAATTTAACTGTAGGTTAAATAAATTTTTATATTGTTTAAATTAAAATGTTTTAATTTCTTCCTCCTTCCTTGTACTGATTCCACATAGTCCTCGATAAATTGAAAAATGCTGAAAAATAAAGATTTTTTTTTCCCCTCAGTAGATTCTTAAGTAGGGACATCTGAGAAACAAGCAATTAAAAAAGTCTGGCCTAAGCTTATCTGACAAACCTTAAAGGAACACCTGAAGTTAATCCCTTTTAGTAGCACCCAAGCCTTATATAAACTGCATAACAATAATTGTGCGCCCACATTTGGTTTAGGTATGCATTCTGTTAAGCTCTACTTTCACTTTCAGCTCAGCCTAGGGTAGATGTCTTTCTTAGGTTTTAAAGTGTGGAATAGTGTTACAGAGGATAATCAGAAGGTAAACTCCAATGCTTTTAAATGTAGATAACAATGTGTTTGTTGGCCTGTTTACAGATCTCTACAAACTATGGTATGTACCACTATAATCTGTAATGATGCTACATATACAGAAAATATATAAACATAAACACAACACTTGTTTTTGGCCCCTTTTTTCATAAGCTCAAAGATCTAAGACTTTTTCTATGTACAGGAAAAGCCCTTTTCTCTCAAACATTTCTGTCAAGCTAACTAAAACATTTAATTGTAAAATAACATATTGTAAAATAACATGGAAATTGTAACACAAATTAACAGTACAGGTATGAAGCATTTAACGCTCGCTTTACATTCTGCAAAATGAAACATTTACCAAAATGGGTGCTGACCTGACACTGCCATAGTCACTTTGTAGTAGTTTAGATACTTTGCGTAGTGTTTTATTGTAAACATAATATTATTAAACATACAATGTGAAAATGTGTAGTACAATGCAGTAATTCTTATCCGTATATTTTATAAAACTGAAAGCAAAAACAAAAGCAAGAACATTTTCTTTGTTTTCTTAATTTAAAAGTCACAAGGGTTCATTTGTACTAGTTTTCTGTCATTCAGACATAAATAAGACTGATTTAAGACAAATTCTTATTTCTATATTCTTATTCATTCTTATATTTTTATTCTCATAATTCTTAAGGCCTCGAGCGGACGTTAATCGAGTGGACGGTAAACAGCGCATAACTGTATATGGTAATACAGACTATTGAAGATGAAAATGAATACATAAATGGACAGAAATGGTCCCGGATTTAACTATTCTTAAAGTTTGTAAACTTTGAAATGTATAAAAAGTGTAATTTCAGTATAATGCATATGAAACATGTGGTGTTAATTAGAGATAAAAGTGGAAAACTTTCAATCCCCATAGCTCATGTTGGAACAGCACTTATCCAGCTTTAGTAACCTTTGTACGTATAATGGTGAAGATCACAGCAGCTATTCTGTGTATTATGTCTATATTCTAAGATCTACTCTGATATAGCAGGTATAGCAAGTAATCACACTCTTGACAGAGAGCCTGTCCTACACTTTATTATAAAATCTGGTTCTATGCACCACCGGAAACTTGAGGGAGGGTCCCTGTTCATTTTCCCTGCCATTCTAAGCATGGTAAGTAAGTAGTGACTATTGTATAACTGATGTAAATATAAATACATGGGGCTGGGTTCTAGGCCAGCAGGCTTCTAAACAATCATGCTACGCGCTAAGACTGTTGATCTTCATTTAAGCCCTTGGTGTTAGTTTATGTCATCTGTTGCTGCAGCTTTTAGTTTCTTCCGCAATGTATCCTCTAGCTCAAGTAACTTCTTATACAGAGTTTCTGACGAGGTGTCATCAATATCCATCTGAAAGTACACAACAATTTCATCCAGGGAACAGCCGTTCTATGCTTTGTCTCTTTTTGGTAATAAACACTATACTGCATTGTTTTATAATGCAGAGTAATACAGATATTAATACAGGACCTGATGAAGTGGGGTGGCCAGCACTGACCTTGCAACACTGTGTGTAATTGTTTCCCAGGGCAGAAGTCAAACTGAGATATTTCGCCATTGGATCAAGTGACTCAGGTTTCTGTTTGAACAGCCAGACCTGGAACACAAACACACAAGTAAAATAACGAATCTTTAGTCAAACACAGTGAAGTATATATTACTAGTAGTGTAATAGTAATTTGCCACTATTTTGGTTGTTCATATTTGACAATAAAATGCACAACTATGCTTGACTTATGTTGAAATGGAATCTGATATCACAATAAGCAAAACCATTTACAACTAACTGCCAAGTTGCCAAAAATTACAATAATGTCCCTATTAGCTAATAGTGCTATACATTTTGTTAGCTGAATGTAGGGAATAGTGATTAAGGAACCATATTGGACATGACCTACAACTCAGGGTTCTTCACATTGTGAAGTAATAAAACAGGATTAATGGATTAAAAAAAAATCCAACGTTTATGCCAATGTGTTCATTTTAACACCCCCAATTTTCAGATTATATATGATAATAGTATATATAAAATAGTACAGCCGATTCCGGTTAATTGGACCACCGCTTATTCGGACCAAATCCTAAAGTACCGAAACAAAGCCTATTATATACGTGTAATGTTATTCGCTTATTTGGACCAAAATTCTGCTTAATCTGTCCAAAGAACCTGACAGCAAATAAGAAATATGTAATATCCGTGGTTACCAAAGAAACTCTTCGTCTCTGGAATAACTACAACGCTCCCGAGTTTCTCCCCAGCCCTCTACTGCCTAACATTTCCATTTACTACAAAAATAAGCCACAAGTCGCCACTTAGCCACAGCAAAAGTGCGACAGATCACACTGGATAAGTTCTTGAAATGTTGACTGGAACTTGTTTTTTTACAGTATTATGCTTCGCATGCTGAGTACCTATACATTGTGTTGTAGATCGTTTCAAAAAACAAATTTATTTTTCAATGAACAAAGTTTGTAAGCAACAATAGTTTTTTATTTGTACGTTTGCTATACGTGTAAATCGTACAATAAAGGTTTAATAAACATTTAATATGTTACATGGCACGTCCCGTCTTGTAACAGCCGGCCAGCTGGTCATTAGGACCAAAACGATTGCGTCCCGATATGGTCCGATTAACCGGACTGTATATTGTTTATAGGTGTGCCCATCAAGACGAAAAATGTGCACTGTGCACATTTAACCTCCGAAAAAGTGCGGAAAGACAGACAGCGGTTAGAGACTGATGGGCGGGACTTAATATGGAAAACAGGTAAAGAAGTACAAAGTCTAAAGTTTAGATCTTTATCTCTGTGACGGGATTTACCCGAGGGCCTCTTGGAACGACGGAAACTCAGGAAACCTGGCACGGAACACAACCTCGAGGATGAGCATGGGAGCTCTAGTGAATTGAACCGAACATGGAAAGCCGGGATAGGATCTGGAGAACCGCAACTCAAACCTCAGCTCACCAGAGGCAGGGTACAAACTGGACTGACTGGCTAATCGTAAAGGATTTAAACGTTTGAATGCGATGTCTTCTCCATTCTGTGCGATACGGCTTCATTACAATGAAAATAATATGTTTCTCCTCATAGATAGCTTGGCCATTGCTTATCGATTTGTAAGTGTAGCAACTTTAGGATCTCTTAAAAACGTTTCCCTTCATAAAAAGCCAGTCACTCTTTCTTGTTCTGCTACTGCACTGCACTGTGCTGTTCATGTTGCAGAGTTAAGCCACAGACTTACAGGAGAAAGCATTAGCACACAAATAGCAAAGGGCAAAGGCCAAGGCTTATCACCAGTGTGTCAGAACAGTGCTAATAGAAAATCTGGTAGAGTTCAGTCGATAATGATAGGCTATGGTGTCAGTGAGAGATTGTGTTAAGTAAGCGTTTCATTGAAATGAAAAGAATACAAGTGAGTCTAAAATCAATCCAGCATACAGAATATATAGTGCTGTGCAAAAGTGTTGGACCACCATTCGATTAGCTATAGCACTGTTTCAGCACTTTTTGATGACCATATTTAATTTTTCTCCCAGAACCCCAAATAATTTAAAAGCACAGTGGGAAATATGTAGGGTGAGTAATTGCCACGTTTGCACAACTACAGCATGATCAAGAACGATCTTCTTAAAAGGGTGGAAGCCAAGAAAAAACTTATTTGGAAGTAGTGTAACGGATCCTAAAGATCATGCAGATTGGACTGAAGATCACCGTTCATCAATCAAGTTTCAAATACTTTTGTCCAATCAACAATGTTAAATATGAAGTAGGATTTGGAACAGGTCCCAAGCAAAGGACCCTTTCAATATTTACACACTTTGTGTAACCATGATCTTTATCTTACTGCATAGACTTGAACCCTCCTGAATTTGGGTTCTATGTCCCATGGACTCTCTGCTTAGTGGAGGTCACTGCTAAGTCATCCAGTCTGTTGGACTGCTGGAGTGCAGGAAATTTCTAATCAAGTTTAAAGACGAGAAGCTTCGTTCTCCTAATGCAACATTGACAAGCAACATTTTTGCCGGTTTCAGCCAAGCTGTGGCCAGCAGGGTGCCCCTGTTCCCTAGGGCACCACGCATTCGCCTGGTTTGTATATACAGTCGAATCCGGTTAATTGGACCACCGGTTAATGGGCCCAGCGGACCAAATCCTAAAGTATCGAATCAAATCCTATTAAAATACGTGTAATGTTATTCGCCTATTTGGAGCAAAATTCCGCTTAATCGGACCAAAGAACGTGACAGCAAATAACAAATATGTAATATCCATGGTTACCAAAGAAAGTTTTCGTCTCTGGCATCACTACAACGCTCCTGAGTTTCTCCCCAGCCCTCTACTGCCACCCACATTTCCATTTACTATAAAAAAGCCACAAGTCACCACTTAGCCACAGCAAAAGCGCGTCAGATCACACTGGATAAGTTCTTCAGACATTGACTGGAATTTAGTAAGAACTTGTTTTTTACAGTATTATGCTTGGCATGCTGAGTACCTATACATTGTGTTGTAGATCGTTTCGAAAAACTTGGTTGCAAATTAATTTTTCAGTGAACAAAGTTGGTAAGCAACAGTAGCTCTTGTTTGTACGTTCGCTATACGTGTAAATAACACAATAAAGGTTTAATAAACATTTCATATGTTACATAGCACGTCCCGTCTTGTACCACAGAGCATGTTCGTTTAATTGGACCAGCCGGTTATTAGGATTAAAATAATCTTTTATTTTATACTTTTTCCACATTTTGTTACGTTACAGCCTTATTCCAAATTGTATTAAATTAATCTTTTTCCTCAAAAATTCTACACAAAATACCCCATTATGACCATGTGAAAAACGTTTTCTTGAGAGTTTTGAAAATGTATTAAAATTAAAAAACAAAGAAA
>JAVSBV010000017.1:3740811-3757367 GCA_033117975.1 Parotocinclus spilosoma | reverse complement strand
GCAAATTTATTTTTCAATGAACAAAGTTCGTAAGCAACAGTAGTTCTTGTTTGTACGTTCGTTATATGTGTAAATCATACAATAAAGGTTTAATAAACATTTAATATGTTACATAGCACGTCCTGTTCGTTTAATCGGACCAGCTTGTTATTAGGACCAAAACGATCACGTCCCCATGTTGTCCGATTAATTAGAATAGACTGTAAGACTGTAATATATATATATTTATATATATATTTATACATATACAGACTAGTCCTGAGATGAACTTCTGTATGGATATAATCTTGTGTGTCGCTAAGATGGCCACTGATGCCGATAGCCACATTAAAGAAGCCAAATGAACAAACAGTACTGTGACACTGCTGAGAGAAACAAAAATTGCAGTCCTGAGAGACAGAAAACAACAGTTTTAGTGTTTCATAAAAAACACAAAGACAAACATTGCTGTATTTTACAGTACTGTACTAAATTCTTTCATATTGTATTTCAATTATGACTGTTTAAAATAAAACACTTTGTGCAAAGTATCTAAACTACTACGTGATTAGGGTTACTTCTGAACAACGTCCATTTCAGTCGTTGCCCTGTATTACTGAATGGACTGCATACGTTAAATGTTGCATACGTGTTCAGCGTTAAACAGAACAGACAATGTCAAAGGCAAATCCATGGGTAAGTAGTAAATAGAGCGTGAGGTTTAAGAGTGACCACTTGAGACTCCTGCAATTTTCCATCTCTTGGCTGCAACACTCTCTTTTTACCCCTTCAGTCATGGCTCAGGCTACCCCTGAGAAAAATATAAACCCTATTCCAAACTGTGGTGTAGCACTGCAAAGAACAAAAATAGCCCCTCCACTGACAACTGAGCTGTAACAGGATTTGTGCAGGGCTGAAGAAAAACGCTGTTTATCTGAATCCAGCAGACCTTACTCTCTGGAACAGCAGCGAGCAAAACAAGCGTGTTTCCAAAGCTTAAGACGTAAATAACGTAAATAACGTCAAATTTGAGATGGTGTGATTTGAAACAAAACCTTAATTACCTGTGGAAACGTCATCTCTGAGGAACCAGAAAAAAAGAACAAAAATCTATTCAAAAATCAAAAATTATTCAAAATAAACACACCATCAAAACACATACTAACAAATAGACCAAAAAGTTGAATGTAAAAAACGTACACCTCCTGGAGCTATGACAGGATCCTGACTTATTGTCCTTTGTCATATGGACAGTAGGAAACAAGTTTCCCTGCCCAATGAAATTCTTACTTTGCAGTCCGCCCTGGATGTCAGAATTAGGAAATACAATATAGTAAAGTAAAAATCTGAATTAAAAAAAGAAATGAAATAACGACAGTATTAAAATATAGGAGAATATGTAAATTGTGCAAATATATACATATATATATTGTGCAAAAAACGATGTGTGCTACATATGGTTGTATTACAGATGTATTGCTGATGTTCTGTGACTGAGAAAGCCTAGCTTGTTCAGAATTGTTTTGTCATTTAGCAGGTCCCCTTGGATTGTATAATCTTACAATCCAAGCATTAAGGGCTTCACTCAAGCCCGACCTTGGCAGAGGTGGGTTTTGAACCGTGGACCTGTTGGTTAACTGTCCAGTGAACCGCCTGGCCACAATGGTCCCAGCAGTGTTTGGAGCTACTTAGGTTTGCACCCCACCTCTGACAAGTTGAAGCTTCAGGTTTCAGGATTGATTCCATGCTCATGCATCCTGGTTTTGTATCCTACCTCCAATGAGGTGATGTTTATGTCATGCCAAAAAATGGGAAGGGCTGGTTCTGTGTGAGGAGTGACGCATGGTACAAACTAGGGGTGCCCCACATTACTAATGGTTTGATCGAATTCAGGAAAACCCTTGCAAAACAAAATGGGGGGTGGGGTTACAGAACCCTGTGATGCAGCATAAGCTGACAAAACCCAGACAGGACAGAGTTAATTACTGAATACTCTTAATATCCACAATGCACACTTGGATAGAAAGTAATTGGCCCCACGGATATAGCCACTGGCCCCAGCCTGGCTCCCAACTACAAATGGATTAAAACCGCCACTGTTGTGATGTACGAACAAATGGTGATCTGAATGCCATATCTGTGTGTTGTTAACATTTCCGGTCTTGTGTATCTGTGATCATTCTGCACTGCTTTTGGTTTATTAATTTTATTCATTTGTTTTTTTACTTAACGCTGCTATCGGCATCATTGGCCATTTTAGCGACACACACAAGATTATATCAGGACACACTCAAGTCTTACGCTAATTTAGCGTAATCACTTAACCTAACACGCATGCGTTTGGACTGTGGGAGGAAACCAGAGTATCCGGAGGACATGCAGACCCCACGCAGAAAGGACCCACGCTACTCCATCCTGGGATTGAACCCGGGACTTTGTTGCTGTGGCGCACCGTGCCGCCCCGACCTGCTCGTATAAAGGAACCTGCAGGGTCCCGGTCCTGGTCTGTGCAGTATTTGGAACTGAAACATTTCAGTAGATCAGAGTCATGGCCTTGAGTTCAGTGCCCTGATTCATGTAGTTACAGAGAGTGGGGATTCTGGGACACACACACACACACACACACACACACACACACATACAGACCTGATATCCTGGTGATAAATGACAGGTAGGTCAGATTTGAGAGAGTACATGCTGTTGGAAATGTGTTAAGCACATCAGACAAAGATTTAACGCTCCAGGTTCCAGTGTGAACACATAGCATCGGACCGGAGCCAGCTGGCTCACTGAACAGCTCAGAGAAAGGGGACATGGGTTCGCCTTTTATTTAGCCTCGTCTTCGGTAGGTGCTTTACCCCTCCCTCCTTCGTGTAATACACAACAAGCTTGCATCAGCCCGACAAAATAATCGAATACAAGTTGAACAGCAGAGCTTCAGCACAGAAGTTTGTATTTCAAACGTCAATAAAGCTCTACACCGTTTAACATCTGCATTACGTTCTGTGAAGCAGGATGTTGAAGTTTGGATACTTTGCACACAGTGCTTTATTTTAAACAAATGATATTGATTAAAACATGACATGAAAACACTCAGTACAGCATTTTAATGAAAAAGAGTAGAACAATAGCATTTTATTTTTCCTTTCAGGCCTGCAATCTCTCTTCTGACAGCAGGTCTGTTTAAAATGTGACCCCAAATTTGAATCCAAATTCGGAGGATCTGTAAAACCCGGACATCCTCAAATTTGTTTTCATTTCAAATTAACACCATTTAGCAGTCACCTTATCCAAAGCGACTTACAATTAATACAGTCTTACATTCCCAGCAATTGTGGGTCTTTAAGGGTCTTGCTCAAGGGCCCCAACTGTGGCAGCTTGGTAGAGGTGGGTTTTGAATCCGGAACCTTCTGGTCCATAGTCCATGGTCCAGTGTCTTATCCACTAGGCTACCACAGTCCATTGCATAAGAATTACATCAAATAAAGCAGTCACCTATATGGATTTGAGATTCCGTTTACACCTGGTGATTTTATAAATTTCATACTGGGTCATATCCTGATAAAATCTGAATTAAATGCATTAACACTTCAGATTTAGTTTAGCTTGTTCAGATTTAAATCAATCTTAGTTTTAGGTTTAATGTTTATTGATTTGATCATCACCACCTGCATGTGATCTTTATGCTTATTCCTGGATTCACCCTCCATTTTTCTCAGTATTTCAGGTTATACTGTATTTTCCATTATATGCTGTTGCTTTGTTTCATTTTGTTCATTCAAATTGAAATTGGCTCAAAGGTGAATTATAACGCAAATAAATCAATGTGTCATGATGATGAGAAGGATTTGAAAAGATTACGTTGACATTTTCCTAACGTCAAATTAAATGCGTGGATTTTTTGTTTTGTTTTGTTTTAACCAGGGTAACGACATAGAGATTTTCTGAATTTTATTGATGTATTATTTCTGTCGGGAACCAAGACAGTTTATACCAACAAACTAGTCCAATTCTAAAATGAAAACAGATAACAATTACAACAACATTCATAATTTAAAAATGTTTAGGACTTTCTTTCTCTCAAATGAATGTAGTTAATGGTTCTTGGCTGGCTTGGCACAAGAGAAAAGCAGCGTGGCTGTAACTGTTATCTTAATACAACAAAGCAGTTATTTAAAAAAGAACGTTTTGTGTCCAGATCAATATGTTCCATGCTCACTTATAACTAATGAATACTGAAAATCAATGAGCAAGGAGCTGATTATTTAGTTTTGTGCAAGGCCATGATAATCCAAGTGATATTTTAAGTTCACAAAGAGAAAGAGTGACAGAGAGTGCATGTTTACTGATCAAAGCTCTCCTCTCTCAGATGAACCCCTCCAAGGACTTGCTAAGCAATGCTTTTTTTATACAGATTTTACCATTCGTGCTCTTCATATTCCAGACTAGTGAAGTGTAGACTGGTGGGTGAACGTGTCATATTTGTGTGCAGAAATCACATAACATTGCCATAATCACAGTCTTTTTAGGCTACTATAACGTAATTTCAAGAGGAGTTTAACACAATGAACTTATTTAGATTTAGAAAGCAAATGTGAACCAGTGTATGCGGTGTATAGATTCAAGAAAATGGGAGTCAAACGAGTACTACTTACAATAGGACAGGCACTTGTGAATACTATTTACAGCTTGACACAAATAAGAAGAGGAAAGCTGTTCACACAAACGTAAACAACTTAGCCAAAAAAGTCTCTAAACACATCAACCAAGTTAAAGTCAAAGTCAATTTAGCTTTTTACAATTGTCTCAAAACAACTTTAAAATATTAGATTATCTTAAAAGGCCAAATCCCAAGTTGAGCAAACCTAGGGTGACAGTGGAAAGGAAAAACTCCCTGAAATTAGTAGGAAGAAACCTTGGGAGGACCAAGACTCAAAAAGGGACCCGTCGTCCTTAGGTGGGCTAGATGTTAAATAAAATAATTAAGTGGTAGTAATAGTAAACTTAAGTAGTTAATACAAATTAAATCCATAATCAAATTTAAATGTTACTAAATAGATGTAAGATAAAGAGTACTCAGCAGTAAGTTTTTGGAGGCACATTGTCTCCTAATAACTAAATGATGGGGGAGTTCACCTATAAAAGATCTCGGAGTACAGCTGTTCAGGTTTAATAAATGCTGACTGGTTCAGTGATGTACAGAAGACTGGATATACATTACAGGCTAAGTACAGTGTAAAAACAAAAGGGTCGTGCAGGATCAGCCATACTGCGTGCCCAAGAGTTTAATAGTGATTATCTGGAACAGTAAAGTATCTCAACCTTACCAAGAATTCCATTAATAGCCATGTTTCTAACTGAAATGCATTTTAAAGCCTCAGATCTATATTCCTTAAATGGCATCACGCCTAACACTCACACCGTAGACCAGGGGGATCTTTAACGGTATTCATAACGAGATCCACATCCTCAAATGTCGATTAGGTTTGGCTCCAGTTTGTCTGGACTGATACTCTACAGCTGAACATTGGCAGAGACCACACTTCAAATTTCAAAGGGTACTCTGCTTACTCAACTAGCAACTAGTCAGTCGTACCAACAAAGTTACTACAGCATAACATAGCCCAATCATATAGCCTTTATAACTACTGACACTGCAGCAAAACTTTACAAATAGCAGAGTCTAGAAAAAGGCAACAGTGGAAAGGAAAATCTCCATGAGAAAGACTCAATAAGAAAGTAACCCTTGGAGGAATCGGGGTGAAACGGCGAATAAATCCTCAGCTGAGTAGGACCTGGCAACAGGATAAGATAAGATTATTTATCTGGGTGTAGTTCTCTATGAAGGAAATCAATATTAATAATGAGTTCATAGCATAAAAATCTGATCATATTTGGTTGTTAACTTGTACTCTGATCAATATTTTTTTTCCCTTCCTGTTATAGCCACAGACCTTTGCTTTCCTGACTGAGTTGGCTCCTACTTCCATCTCGCTCTGAACTGTTAACAATCCAATAAAACCTTGAACGGCTTGTTTTTTTACTGCTTGGATTGTTTAAAATTGAGAAAATTATTGTGTGCATTTTCTCTATTCTATAGTTCCATGGAGACGATCGAGATCCACTCATGATTCAAGAACAGAACAGGAACCGACTGTACTGAGGCTCATCTTCCTCCTCACAGTACCTCAGAGTCCTTCTTCCCCTGATATCCACCTGTCAGGGTTGAAAAAGGGTCCTTTGATCACTCCTATCTCAATGCAAATTCGTTGCCCTCGGGGCTCCTATGAGAGAGTCACCATGCATCAGACAGGAGCAGGTGGAATGAAAATGCGTTCGATCCACAGCGCTCAGCTTTTTCATCTCCTGTTCCTGATTTTACTCCGGAGCGTAACAAACATCAGCTTCCCTCTCTCTCTCTTTTTCATTTTCCCTCCCATCCCTTTGTCATTCATTCTTGACCTGAACGATCACGTCCTTGGAAGACGAGAGAAATGAAGCGTGCTCGTCAAGGCTAAAGTCATGTCATCTGCCAAAACTTGGTTCTACCACGATGCCCTCCGTTTATTTGACTTGCCTTGAAACAATTGATTTCTTACCAATTTTCCCTGTGACGGCAGGGGCGCGAAATAGAACGAGGCAGGAACGTGACAAATGCAAACAGCAAGAAAACCAAAAAACAATAACGGTCTGTTTTTTCGGGCGCTCGCTAGAAAGACAGAGTAATCACAAACAATGAGAAATGTGGAAGCACCGAGTAAAAACGCGAACAAGCCACGAATGACTAATGATGCAAGGTAAAAGACTGCTCACTCAAATGAAAAGCATCTCTGTGGCACTGACAAAGGCCAATAGGAAAACGGAGAAAGGTTTGAAAATGACAAATGTCAGATTCTGAGAAAGAAGCAAGGGCATTGAAACCAAAAGTGCTTAAGGTAGGTCAAGAAGAAGCTGCAGGAAGATGTTTGTGAAGATCTGGGCTGCGTCCGAAATCGCATACTTCCACACTATACAGTACGCGAAGGCAGTAGGCGAGAGCATGTAGTGTGTCCGAATACAAAGTATGCTTGAAACAGCATGCGAAAAGTCCCCGGATAACATCCTCAATCGGCAGCCATTTTTAAGTATGAAACCAAAGCACACCATCCTATCCCATGATTCACCTGGAGCAGGGAAGGCGTTCGAAGCTGATGGAGTAAAATAGCGGACAGCGCTGTGGTGACGGTTTACAAATTTCAAATGAACTATAAAAAAATATTTTTTAATTGAAAATCTTTTTCCATTGTTAACTCTTTTCAAATAATTATAAATGTTGGCGAATTGGGTTTTTAATGAAATGAATGGAGGCGATTTTTTTGTTGGTGGTGTGACGTCATGGGTCACATGGCATTGGTAAGATGGCGGGCGTAGTGCGTCCGAGGTTCTTTAACGTTCGAGCAGTGCATACTGAGTCAAATTTAGTGCATACTGTCAAAGTATGCGATTTCGGACGCAGCCCAGGACTCAGTTCACTGGACTTGTCATTGCATCACCCGAGCACCTTATACTCCTAACACTCATCTCATCTGAGATCATCTCACCTTATTTCACCTTTCAGGGATGCTCCCTTTATACCTAATCATGACACTCACCAGTGGAATGTTCCAAACAGGTGATACTGAACATTCCTCAGCCTTCCCAGTCTTTTGTTGCCTCTGTCCCAACCCTTTTGGAACATGTTGCAGGCATCAAATTAAAAAATAAGTGAATATTTACAAAAGGCAATAAAGTTTATTAGTTTTAACATTAAATATCTGCATCTGTAGTTAATTCAATTAGGTTGAAAAGGATTTCTAAATCATCTTATTCTGTTTTTATTCATGTTTTAAACAACGTCCCAACGTCACTGGAATTGTGGTTGTAAGAACCTTCACCTCTTCAGCTCATACTCTGGTAACAGAACTGGTTCTTTCCCATGGGAAAGGGTTCCAAATTAGGGCCCTGTACCAGTACCTTGCTGGTAAAAACAACAATTATCAGGGTCCGTCCCAAACCTTTGTACACGTATCTGCAGCTTGTAGAGAAAGAAGATCCGTAATTGAAACTTTTGTGGCTGTTCGATGACAGATGTGTGGTTTTACTGCTGGCTGGGAAGGGGACACAAATTGGGAAAATCCCACAGGATTTGTGCAACTCCGTGGAACCGGCCCCAACATCTCGCGACCACACATGTAGAGAAGCTCCTTACCCCCTGAGATCTGAACAAGAGAAGAGAACATCTCAAATCCATTGGCTGTTAATGGAGAGACGCTTAAGAATGTTGTCCTACATGCCTGAAATTAGCAATGTCAAGAGGTCTGCTGCTTTTGGCACGGCTTGCAATGTGCAGGCCTCTTTTACGCGTCCAAACATGGGCCGTCGGGAATCAAATTTGGCAGCCGAGAAATGGCCGTGTCACAGCAGCGTCTTGTTTTGGAAAATGTAGAGAGGTTGCCATAGAGGCTGTATTTAATTCCATGGTAATTAGCCAAGCCCATTGATTGTGCAACACTTGCCCCCCTCTCGCTCTCTGGCTGTTCGGTGGCCTCATCACACGGCGCTATTTATGTTTACGCTTTCTGTAACTCCTGTCTATACAGGATGTGTGATAAAGACCCCTTTGTAGACTCGCGACGTTCACATGGATGGGGGCGAAATCGGCTGTCCCTCGAGCCACCCATGCAGCGTGAGTAATGCTCACTGTCTGATCGGGAAGAATCACGAGTGTGAGATGTGAAATGTGCACGGCCTGTTTAGATGGCAGGAATTTTGTGGGTGTTTTACAAATCTCACTTTGCGAGCTGCAAGACCGAGTGAGAAAGCGCGAGAGAGAGAGAGAGAGAGAGAGAGAGAAAGAGAGAGAGAGAGAATCTGTGCACAGGCGTAACCTGGGGCTGCATCTGCTACCAAGAAACTGTTTTAATTCAGTTTGTAAAAAAGTTGTTGCATTATCAAGTCAAGTCAAGTGTTTTTTTCATTGTTATTTTAATATACAGTGGAGTACAGTACATAGTGAAAGAGAGCTAGAGAGAGAGAGAGAGAGAGAGAGAGAGAGAGATTATTGCATATAGGATAGAGATCAACAGAACAGATTGCACAGGTTAAGGATTTGTGATGCAATTTAGGAGGTTAAATCTCAAGGCTGCATTTACATTTCATAATCTATAGAAGTACATTTTACAGGACTTTACTCTCACCATGTGGAAGTGCTGTGCTACAATCAAAGGGTTCTTTTTTGCCTCCGCTTACTGCAGGTTGCTGTTAGAATGCGTTTGAACAGTTGTGCAATTGACCCATTGGCCCAGAGCAAACAGCAGGCTTCTGAGAATGGGGAGGGAAGAGTGTAAACGCACACAAGCACTGCCTTTTTCCACTGATGTCACTGGAGTTAATCTCCTCTGCTTGCACAACTTACTTTCATTTGAAACCTCAGTTGTGCAACAAGGCCACAAAGATTACTAGAGACACGTGTCTCGCCAAAGTATTGCCACTAGCTCCAACGTTAAGCGTCATATTTATCCACTTTCGGTGCATGAGCCCAATCTAAAGGTCACCGGGTTTTGCTTTTGATCTGATCTAAAAAGATGGCTCATGCTGAGCAGCTGGATTCTGACTTGTTTTGTCCTGCCATATTCATTCATGCATTCCTGGCTTTCCAGATCAGAGGTAATTAGAGGTCAAATTTCAGGTTAAATTTCAGAAAGGCACCTTCCCAAGTGATCTGCTTTCGTAATCTGTACATAGTGAAAGAGAGAGAGAGAGAGAGAGAGAGAGAGAGAGAATCTGGGCACAGGTGTAACCTGGGGCTGCATCTGCTACCAAGAAACAGTTTTAATTCAGTTTGTAACAAAGTTGTTGCATTAATAAGTAAAGTCAAGTGGGTTTTTTTTATTGTCATTTTAACCATATACAGTGGAGTACAGTACATAGTAAAACGTGGACCAGGGTGCTACAGAAAACAATAGACTACACAATACAACATAAATGCATGTGTGCATTAACGTGCAATGACGCAATACAATTTGCAATAAATACGCAAGACGGCATACTATAAATACACAAGACCAGTTCAAGACAAAGGACAATAAATACAGGAAGGGGAACAGTGCAGTTAGCTCCCTCAGTAGTGGGAGCAGTAAGGTGTGGTTGTGTGCCTTTGGAGTAAATGTAAATTGTAAACATTAGACTCTGTTAGCCAGTTGGTTTAACATAAGCTGTAGATGTGTGATCAGATGCCCTTGTCTATCTTAAAGCTGGACTGAACAGGTTAAATATGTGCTCAAGTGGCAGTTTGCTCTTCTGATATAGCATTCAAAAGCAGTTACTGAATCACCTGTCATAAAGCCTAATTTAACCTTAAAGATTCTTAAATGTTAATAATTATGCGGTACACCTGACAGCCCCGGGGATCCAGCCATGATTATCGGTGGATATTGTCTGTCAATCTGGGCTTGTTTTTCTTATGGGTTCAGCTCTGGGCATGCATGCCGGTCCATGGATTATCTTAGATTTTAATTTCCCCATGGTGTAAGTGTTTCCAGTGGTGAAGTGGTTGTGTAACATATCAAAGAAGACCCAAAATTTCTTAGAAATCAATTGGTGCAATTATATTTGCAATAGATTTTGTGGTTCAGAAGTTATCAAGACAGACATTTTCAAACTTTTGTTGTTCGTCACAGATAACTGAAGATGGAATTGATGATTCGGATATCGGGGCCTCAATTATTACTTCATCCACTCGGTTGTTCTGTCCTGTAAACCTGCAACGAGTGGATAGTGCTGATCTGATTCACTGTTAACTAATGCTATAATGATGCACATTCACAAAATGTCTCATGCCATGGGTGTAGAAACTTTCGATAAGGGCCGGTATTATTCAGTGACTTCCCACTTTACATAAGGGAACGCAAATCTCAATGGTGTGCTGAGTCACATTTTCTTGGACCTCGGGACCCCAGAGAAATGACTCGGCTGTCTGATTTTATAGTTTGTGGACTGGTAGGCAGTACAGAAACACAAATGTGTGCGCATGCACTGAAAAAGTGAGTTTGAAATAATATGTCCCCTTTAATGGTCTCAGGCTCTCAGGCTTTCTGCAATAACTGCCATCCTTGTTGGGACTGTGGTGGCCTAGTGGTTAAGGTACTGGACTCCGGACCTGGTGGTCCAGGGTTCAAATGCCAAGATGCCACAGTTGAGTCTTTAAGCAAGGCTCTTAACCCACAATTGCTTGGATTGTTAGTTGCCCTGGATAAGGGCATCTGCGTTTATTGATTTAGTTATATATAACATACACATTAACATTCCCACCGAAGCTGAACCAGGTCATGTTTGTAAATGAGAACTGGTTCTCAAACATTTTACCTGGTAAAATAAAGGTTAAATAAAAAAGAAAAAAATTCACACAAACATAGAGTATGTACATATTTATGTGTATGTATGGGGGGGGGGGTGACAGTAATTGCAAATCATTATCACCTTGGCCGACACAAAGATTGGGGATGGTCTCGAGATGAGGAACAGCTGCTGAATGAGGCAAAGGCAAACGCAAACCCTTTCCACAGGCCACTCATTACTGAGAACAAATATTAGGCTTCTGTGCCAAAGCAGGCAGTGCCCCACACAAACACACACACACACACACACAATGCGACATGCTGTTATCAGAGGCCAGGAGTCGTGTCCGCTTGCTTATGATAAGGCAGAGCATCCGACTGTGAAACTACTGGGAATCCCTTGTTTACTGACTGTCCAGCGGTTCCACTGAGTGGCACTCACCTGTGTCATAACCTGCTAAACGAGGACAGACTGATAGCTTGTACAGTGTGAGGCTTATCTGGCAAAGATCGAATGTTTCCACAAATAAAGGAGCCTGGAAAGTGATATACGCCTTGCCAAAACTAGCAAGGATCATTTATGCCACTGTGTTTTGTGTTGTGCCAAGAATAAGAATATTTGAAACGACAGGTCACAGGAAATAGATTTAAAAAATCAATTTGAATGCTTGAAATGCTTCTGTAAAATATGAAACTGCTTTAAATGCTTAAGTCTGTGTGTCACAGCTCTTATGTAACTGGTTTCATGTTTATTTTGACTCTGCCAAAATACATTTGATTTGTTCTGCAGATGCTATTGTACAGAAAGTAGACACGACACCAAAAAGGATGTATTATATCATGTCCCAGCTACTAAAAGGAACGAGGAGCAACCAGCAAGAATAGCAGCTTCATCATGAGGCGCTTTTGCACTTGTTGGTTTACTGAACTGTGTATTTGCACTGCAGAACCTGGGGATGATTATAGTTCTCAACACTGAGATTGGGAACTTTCTAAGCTCCTACTTCACAGATCCAGGCTTAACTGTGCCTAACGTGACATCACCAAACCAAACTTCAAGCAGCCTACATCACTTTGGCATCACACAGCGTTCCTCTACTGCCAGTGCAAATGCAAACCAAAAAAAAAAGCCCTGGAATTAATGGAGCTCTATGGAGCTCTGTTCAGTGCAAAAGCACATATAGGTACTATTATATTTGTAGGAGGAACTATCCCTCCTGGAGCTTCCACAAGAATTACATTTGTTTAAGAACCTTTTCTTTTCTGGTTTGCATTCACACTACCAGTAAGAATGTTGTGTGTCGTTAAGGCCAGACTTTTTTTATTGCTTGTTTCGCGGATCCGCCCGACAATCATATTTGGAGAATACCAAAAAATATATATTTTTTGGTATTTCTCAGATACGCCGCAGCACCAATGTTTGAAATTCTTTTTCTGCCCTCTGACGGAGAGCCAACCGTTTTCTTCTGTTCATTTTATTTTTTCCCAGATTCACTTTAATTTAACTGTAGGGTAAATACATTTTATTTTAAACTAAAAACTATATATATTTCTTCCTTCTTCCTTGTATTGATTCCACATTTTTTTTCCTCCCTCCTCAGTAGATTCCTAAGTAGGGACACCCGAGCAACAAGCAATTAAAAAAGCCTGGCCTAAAGTGACGAAAGTTGGGCATATTTCGCTTGAGTGGATCAAAGTTACACTGAATATAAGCTCAGCAATGCACTGACTTCACTGTTGGTCCATTTGCTTGTGTTTTTCCATTTTAAGCTTGAAGATTTGTTGGTCTACAAGTATTTTTAAACATAGTTGTTGAGCTCAATACAGGCACTTCTATCTGTACCAAGCACTATAGAGTTACATCACTACTCCAGGACCAATCAATCCTATGCATTGAGAAAAGTCCATGTGGAAGTCGGAGCTGAAAAACCAGTCCCTATACATCCAAAGAACTACTATAAAATAATTTCCAGGTCCAGCGGTGCTTACACTGGACAAAGAGGCTGCAGTTCTAAGAACCGTGACAAAAAGCATTATAAAGACCTAACTGACTTTGAGAAGGGATAAACGACCAGGTTAAAATGACTGGGTTGGAGCAATTGTAAGCAGTTTTGAGTACCTCTTGACATGGATGACGAGGTGTTGGACGCCCAAGGTCAGTGATGTGTGAGAACAAGGTAAACCATCCAGTCTGGTCTGAACTGACAGAAGCTCTGCTGTGCTGCTGTGGCAAAACAATGTTTAATGCTGATAATGGAAGAACATTTTCACAACTCTTGGTGTATCACCATCTGCAGTTATGAGGCTGTGTAACTATATTAGCCCCTGTTCTCTGTCCAAAGTGCCTACAGTAGGTACCGGAATTAAGGTTGTTTTGTCCAATGAGTCCCATTTTCTTTTCTATCATATGGATGGTCGGATACGTCGGCACTGCTGACCTGGGGATGTGATGACAGCTGTGAGAAGAAGATCCAGCAGAGGAAGAGTGATGGTCTGGGCAATGTTCTGCTGGGCTGCCATGTGAGTGTTGATTTGGCATGGTTTATCTAATATGTGAGTTGTATGAGTTCATAATTTCCTCCTGTATTAAGACTCAACCAAAGATTTAATGTCTCCATGTAGTTTATATAGCATTCTGCATTAAATAATGGAGCTTGTTCGATAGGCCACTGAACAATAACGGACTGAGCAGCCCAATTGTTTTTGATCTTCTAAAATTAGTGATTTATAAATAACAGAGCTGTGAACCACACACACACACACAGGACCGCCTCTGGACTGTACCCAACCTTAGGCAAGATTTTGCTCTGGAGGCCCTCCATATTACGAAACTGACTCAAATGATACTGCCTATTAGCAACGTGTTTTTGTCTAATGTGTTATCAATTTAATGTGTTGTGATTATTTGGTGTTAAAAAAGGCATCGTTTAATATCACCATTCACCATTTTATTTTCCCTTTACGTGGATCATTATCTCACCCGAGATGGACCATATGCGAGTGTAAACACGTCCCTTAAATTCGATGCCTCTCAGAGCAGCTAGTTTGTTTACATTCCTCCCCTCTTGCATGTAGACTTTCTCAACATCTTATCTACATATTTGAAAAGAATGACCTATTACTAATGGCATATTCATTCTCGTTTTTCTCACAAAGGCGGCGTGTTCGCGTCAGACATTACATTACATTTATATCATTTAGCAGACGCCCTTATCCAGAGCGACTTACATTTAATACAGTCTTACAATCCAAGCAATTGTGGGTTAAGGGCCTTGCTCAGGAACCCAACTGTGGCAGAGGTGGGATTTGAACTCCATACCTTCTGGTCTATAGTCCAGTAGCTTAACCACTAGGCCACCACAGTTACAGAAAGAAAGTGACTGAAGGTCGAAAATGGCTGAGGAGAAACAACAATGTTTGGTTCTTATCATGTGGGGGCACCTCTGGTCAGGGGTACTTACCCAACTTTGAGGAACGCTGCAGACTCACAGGTGACTCAGACACAGACAAACTGAATCAGGGATTAAATCTGGACAAAAGAACAAGTTTGTGAAGTGGCAGGACTTCAAATCGGACTTGACCTTAAATGAGGAAAAGTCAGAGTTTGATCACAGATAACTGACTCTCAAAATAGTGCAATCAAGCAGGCTTGAGTATTTACCCAAACTGGCCAGCTGACAGACAAACTTACCCCACACTGGGTTATCAGAGGCAGGATATGAATCAGGGAGCCCAACATTGGGAACTAGTGATCTACCAACTGATCCAGTCTGGTTCACTCTTTTGTTTTTGCAGTTTCCAGTCAGTTCATGGTTAGATATACATTTACAGTTTCAGTGCTCTTTATCCAGAGCAACTGCAGAACATTTTGATACACTTTCACAATGTACAGTACAAATGTTTAAAAGTTTAGAGCTTTGGTCAAGGACCCGGTGACTTTTTTGAACAGATCTGTCATTGTGATGTCATCTCAAGGCGATTCCCCGTTTCTCCAAGTCTCTGGAATTCCTTGAGTTGCGAGGCCTGAGTCAGTACTGTGCGCCGACCATGGGTGCCCCTGCATGACAGGAGCATTGTAAAGACCGCGTATGGGAGCTGAGCGTGCAAGTCTGCAATCTTCTTTTTATTTTATTTTTAATAATTGACCTGCATTATGCAGAGAGCCAGTCCATGCCAGTCCATTGTAAGTAGTTCAGCATGATTAATACACATTCATATTATTACAAGAAATTCAAATAATGCTTGGGTTGTTTGTTTAGCCACATAAAAAAGTGCACCCATTCAAGACGGGAATTCCAGTAAACTAATTTGCTTTCTGAGTCACGTCGCCGTTCCGCCTTTGTCCTGCAACCAACACAAATTTTTTACAGTAGGAGCTCTGGCTGAACAGAGCGGCCCTTTCAATAGACAGATTTGAAATGTAAAAATGTTCTTATAGTCGCTACGGTCTGTGGGTGAACAAGAATGTTTGGTTTTAATGACTGTCTGAAGGTTCGGATTCACGTTAAATGCCCTGTGAAGCCCAACTGTGTGATGTCACAAAACATTCATGCCCCCCCCCCCAAAGTCACTAAAGAAGATGTTGACAGATAGTAAGGCTTTCAGCTTTGTTGCCTTCAATTGAAAAGTTTCCTCAAGTACCAATTACCCTTTCATTTTTACGGTGCTGTGTAATTATTTGCAAAGATGTTCTCGTGAGGCTGAATGACGGTGATTAGAGCAAGCGCAGGAGTTCCCACTGAGATTACATAGCAACCCAGTGTTGCTTCCAGAGATGATGATCGTTTTCCTTCCACCTTCTTTTGAGTACAGGATGAACTGAATGACATCAAGTGTCCAGTGAACTTCCATGGCCACGCTCCTCCATTTTATCCTTTTCTTAAAAGGTACCAGTAGCTTTTGAAAATTACAGTGTTCCCTCACCACCTCGCTCTTAATCTTTTATGGACTCGGTGCATCGCAGGTTTTCCAAAAACAGTCATGGAAAAAAATATATCGCGTATTTTCGCTTTTTCACGGGTTTTTGCGATACTTTTACATTAATAAAATCACAAAATTCATAAACAAATATACTAAAAATATTAATTTTAACAATAAAAGAATGTTATAAATCATAAAATATTAGAATTTCCAATAAATCAAGCTCTTGTATCTACACAATGTGTAGGATATTTTGGTGCTGTAAGCTCGGTACGGACGGAGCATGTGTGATACGAGAGTGAT
>JAVSBV010000017.1:3722934-3734821 GCA_033117975.1 Parotocinclus spilosoma | reverse complement strand
GTTTAATCGGACCAGCCGGTTATTAGGACCAAAATGATCGCGTCCCGATGTGGTCCCATTAACCGGAATCGACTGTACTTGCCACTGCAGCCTTTTCTGAGTTTATTAGTTCAGTGATTTTAATACTGCATACACATTTCCTATATTTTCTGGTTGTACAAATATGGTCTGACCTTCTGGATCCATAACAATCCATGTTCTTCCACTTAGTCTTTTACTTACACCAGGAATGTATTTAAGAAGCATTAGCCCGGCTGCACCAGAGCTTCAGATTACAGATTATTCCAGATTACACAGGCCACTCAAGGGAAACCGGTCAATGAGTGAGATTAGAATGTGATTACAGTTTATCTGTGATGAGCACAATCAATAGTTACAGTCTAATCTCTATCTCTCTCACACACACACACACACACACACAGTGTAGTTTGGAATCCATATAAACAGATTGTTACATGTGTATATTAAACCTGATGAGTGACTCTGCAGGATATTTATACAGCTGTTAACACCGTCGCCATTACAGTGTCATTTTGGCTTTATGTTCAGTTTACATTTAAATTCCAGGTCGGTTTGGGACGGTTTCTTGCTTTATTAAGGTACAGTACATATGTACAGTGCTCACAAAAATGTGGCGATATTTCATTCATTCATTCATTCATTATTTTCTGCTTAATCTCTGGGTGCAAGGTCAGGAACAACCCTAGACTGGATGCCAATCCATCGTAGGGCGCACACACACACACACACACACACACACACACACACACATACACACACAGTCACACACTAAGGGCCACTTTATAGCAGAGATGTTCATAAGTCACAAACTACAAGTCTAAGTCCAGTCACGAGTGTTTTAGCTAGAGTCCAAGTCAAGTCTCAAGTCAATACAACATATTTAAGTGTATGATTAAAATACACAGCTAAAAAAACACAACAGATTAACTTTGTGTTTTTTTTTTTTAATTCTATGCATTTTTTACAAAAAAAAAAGATAATTTCTTTGTTCTTTTCTCTCGCTTAATCGTTTTAAAACATAGAGCACATGTTACATGTTGCCACCCTTCGCTTATATCCAAGAATTTTAAATTCCCTGTAGCCGAATGTTACCACATACGGTCCTCCAGCCGAAGCCATGCTACCATCGTTTACTTACATTACTTTTATTACAGAAATGTAATGAAATGTACATTTGACACTTCTCTTCGATTTCCCGCTCGCGATAAGCGGATGTTTTGATACGTCACAAGACAAGGGGCTTCGTCCCAAATCACCTAAATAAAAGTATGAAAAATGGCAACATTTACACACAAAGAAAGTCTTTTTTTTTCTATAACGTTGGCGCACAGTGCCTGGATAACGGACTGACTCTTAATGTTCACCAGTCATTTTGGACGAGTCCGAGTCGACTTTGACTCGAGTCGCTCACTCGAGTGGCCATCTCTGCTTTAGAAACACCATTTAGCATGTCTTTGGATTGTGGGATGAAACCGGAGTACCCGGAGTAAACCCACACAGACATGGGGAGGACATGCAGACTCCACACAGACAGGAACCATCTCGCCCCACCCTGGGATTGAACCCGGGACCTTCTTACCGCTACCCATATTTCATTATGCATTTTATTTTGTGGTATCCCCTAATTTTTGTGAGCAGCATACTTTGAAACATATTTTTATTAAATATATTGCTTCTTTTAGTTTTATTCCTTGTATGTCACTGATTTATCTGATTCATTATTTTTATCATTATATGGGTGGAACAGTACCTCTCAGGGTGGAGTCTGTTTAGAGTCTGCATGTCCTCCCTATGTCCGTGTGGGTTTACTCCGGGTGCTCCGGTTTCCTCCCGCAGTCCAAAGACATGCATTAGGTTAATTGATTATAATAAATTGGCCCGACCTGAAGGTAAATATATGACTTTTCTTGATGTATCCGTTTGTATAGACATAACCTTGTGTCTGTCGCTGAAATGGCCCCTGATAGCGATAGCGATGTTAAATAGAAGAAATAAAGGAACAACCCATAATTATATTCATACTAATTAGAGGACGAGCAGGCTGATGTGTAAATAATGTACCATCCCTGTTCCAACACTGTGGTAGGTAGTGACATCACAAAGCGAAGAGGCTTAAGTATTAATTTCTGATTTAATGTTGTGCTGGTGTGACTGGATCAGCTGTAGCAGTGTCATTATCAGACTGTAAACAGTCCACTAACCTAAAGTGTCCAGCCAGCAGTATGTTTAGGCAGCATCCTGTGCTAACTAACACAAACTGTGCAACAACAGACAAGCTACTGTCTCTGACATTAAATCTATAAGTTAAAACAATATGGACGATGTGTGTAATCCAGTGTACAGTCAGTAAAGTGTGTACACAACAACTCCAGCTCATATCAGCACAACACACACACACTAACACACCACCACCATGTCGTTCTCAGTGCAATTGTGAGGATGATCCACTAACCAAATAGTACCTGATCTGTGCTGGTCATGTGGGGGTCCTGACCATTAGAGAACAGAATAAAGGGCTATGTAAAGTACGGAGAGGAACAGCTGGCATTGTAGAACTAGATATAATAAGGCCAGACTTTTTTAATTGTTTGTTTCTCGGGTGTTTCTACTTAAGTTTCTACTGAAGAGGGAGGAATTTTTTTTTTTTAATAAATCTTTATTTTTCAGCACTTTTCAGTTTCTCGAGGGCTATGTGAAATCAATACAAGGAAGGAGGAAGAAAGAAAAATATTTTTTTATTTTAAAATAACATTTATTTACCCTACAAATAAATTAAAGTGAATCTGGAAAAAAAAATTAAATGAACAAAAGAAAAACGTTGGCTCTCCACCAGAGGGCAGAAAAAGCAAATAAATAAAAAAAATATTTTTTTTTTATTTCAACCATTGGTGCTGCGGTGGATCTGAGAAATACCCCCAAAAAATATATATATATATTTTTTGTATTCTTCAAATATGATTGTCGGCGGATCCGCGAAACAAGCAATAAAAAAAAGTCTGGCCTAATGTGACGGGTGAGTGTGTGTCTTCTTCTTGCAGACCGCCCTGGTTTAACAAGCGTGGAGCGGATTGAACGCTGCCAGGAGGAGTTCCTGCTGGCCTTTGAGCACTACATCAACTACCGTAAGCACAAGGTGGCGCACTTCTGGCCCAAGCTGCTGATGAAGGTGACGGACTTGCGCATGATCGGCGCATGTCACGCCAGCCGCTTCCTTCACATGAAGGTGGAGTGTCCCACCGAGCTGTTTCCCCCGCTCTTCCTCGAGGTGTTTGAGGACTGACCATCACCCCATGACCCTGTTCCCCTGCACCAAAGGCGCTTATCTACACCGCCCGGCTCTCTTATCGGACACAAACTCCGTCACCGCTCACTTCTGAGTGCTGTCGCATTCCACAGGCGTAGAAGTAGCTCTCGGCTCTGGTTTCAGGACGGACCATCCTTTTTTTTTTTGGTTAACGATGCGGGTACATGTGAATAGCAATTTTTTTTTAACTTACTCCCTCTCTATTTTCCTTTCTCTCCCTCCCTGTCTTGTACATTTTCCTCAGTTCTTACTTACCCTAGGTGTATTTTTGTTGTACAGTTTTAAAGTGAGTGATTATATCTGCTCATCACTCG
Source organism: Parotocinclus spilosoma (assembly GCA_033117975.1). Taxonomy (NCBI): domain Eukaryota; kingdom Metazoa; phylum Chordata; class Actinopteri; order Siluriformes; family Loricariidae; genus Parotocinclus; species Parotocinclus spilosoma. The sequence continues at coordinate 3,731,182 of JAVSBV010000017.1, read as the reverse complement.
AACAGTTGTGTGAACTATGCATTTGTTTCATGCAACTGCGTCCGTCTTACAGAACAGAAGAGAAAAGGTTTGCAAAAGCTTATCATTCGTTTCTACATGAAGATCCTTACTACATGAACTCGCGTTTAGAAAAATCCAACACCAGGGCAACACCAGTTTTTAAAAATGGAAGAATGTAACAAACATTAAGCTTTTCATCTTTATTTATGTACTATACATATAATTCATCATTATGTCTGGTTATGGTATTCATTTACATTATATGTGAGGCCAGTTTCCTTATTCCTCTTTTAAATAACTTTAATGTCTGATTTGAGGCGTATTTCGAATCAAAAGAACAACCGATAAAGTGGTTTTGTCACATGAAACCTTATGCTCCTGAACACAGCACCAGTATCACGGTTTAAAGAACACCCTGTTTGCACCCCAAAGTGCATACAATGTACTAAGGGATGGTGTACTGATGTCCATCTGTGATGTACAGTATTTGGTGGATTGGGTTGCAGCCATTCAGCAGTGCCAAGCGCTCACTGTTGGACCCACGAGCAAGGCGTTTAACCCACTAATGCTAGGGTTGTGCTTTTATCCGTGATAAACGTGTCTGCTAAATGACTATGCAAATGTACGAGTATCCGTTGCCTCCTCCTTCCAACTGGTAATGAATGTACAGCATTTAATTTAGCGAGCTTTACTGAAGCACCATACTGCTCAGCCAGGACATATTTAACTGATTACAGCTTACAGACTTCTGTGAGAGAACATGCACATGCTCTGTGGTTTTCTCAATGACAAGAACCCAACTTTTTTTGTTTGATCCTGTTTCATTTAGTAAATGAAACCTTTTTTTGGACCAGTTGTGCCCATGTGTTGCATAAGATAGCAACAGCACTTTACACTACTTTCTAAAGTGGAAACTATAAACTGTATGAAGCTAAAATCAAATTTCTTATGTAGTCTTATAGAATAAAATATAAATATAGGACTTGTTTTGGACTGTACTATATTTAAACACCCATTCTTATTATTTACATTTGCAACCACTTGCAACTGATACAGTTTTACAATCCAAGACATTTTGGCAGAGGTGGGATTTGAACCCTGGTCCAGGCTGTAGTTTAGTACCTTAACCGCTAGGCTACCACAGTCCAGAAGAAAGCTGTGCACAGTGAAATCTGTAGACTTAGCAATTTCATGACTTTAAACTAGGTAACTATGACCAACTGGTGCTGAAGTGGTGAAAAAATTCCATGTTCAGCGGAGTCTGCGGTGCAAATTTTATTGTAGTTTAGAAGAAACAGACAAAAACAGAAAACATCTAAAGAAAAATCCTTTAATTGATAAAGCAGAGAAACAGATGATATGACGATTACTGAGCTTATAAAAATGCTTTATGTTCAGTCATTCAGCATACACCTTTATCCAGAATTGAAACCAATTTCAAATCCAAGTCATTGTGGGTTAAGAGCATTGGCAGCAATGGGATTTGAACCCAACCTTAGACGCTGCTTACAGCACAGGGTACATAAGCATGCCTAAAAACAGGAATCCTAATCGCTGGTGTTGCCCTTTAACCGTAGCTTCTATTAATTTGCATGTTTCTGCTTCTAAAGACATGTTCTTGCACATCGTGTCTTATGAAACACAGAAAAGCTGTACGATTAGAGAAATGATCGGAAGACATCCCACGAGATTAAAGCATAGCCATTGTTTAGGTGCCAAAATTTGAAGATACTACAGCTTGTGTTGCCAGGACAAAGAACGACGATACTGTGTTTTTTTTTTTCCATACCCATCCATCCATTAGGATTGTCTGTGATTCTTTCTTACCTCAAAAGAACTGAAATCCATTTTATATGCTGTTTTGCAAGCTAGACAAAGGCGACGCCTCCACTCGGACTTGTTGGTGCTATAAGTTTGTCTATTTATACCTCTGTCGGTCGACCTCAGAATCTGGGTGATCCATATAAACACACACAATCGCGCACACACATACACATTCAGAGCAGTTAGCAGAATAGAGAATGGCTCAGTGGCATCGTAACGCATCTTGACCACGTGGAAATACTTTCAGTTTGTCTTCGTCATCAATGTGAAGCCTTTTTCATGTCACATACCTCTGCCGTTCTTATCTGACTGGTCATTTTCTATGTACAAACAACACTTTGCCTCAAGCTTGGTTTTCTCTGTAAAAAAGTGATGCCTTTCGTAAGCAATAGAGTTGCTCCAGTGGATTCGTTTATTTATAACTACACACGCAAACACTAATACACACACATAGCAGACTCAGAGTAAATGCAAAGACAATCAGTGTGTAAGGAGAGTAACATAAGAGAAGGTTGTGAAAAAAGAAAACGTTTGTGAATCCTTTGGACTTACCTGGATACGTACCTGTAGGGGCTGATCAGACAACACGCTGAGTAAAAACTTTTCTTTTCATACCTACACGTCCTGCGCTGTTAAGAATCCATCATTCCCTCGTTAGCTCCAAACTCCACGCATCCCGATGCAGCAAAAGTTCGCGATCGACCCTCCACCACGCTTCCCAGCAAGCATAAGGTTTCAGGTTGGCGCTCAGTGCCTTCTTCTCCAGACAGAGTCGGGCAGAGGGTCCAAAGGGTGCACAAACTTTCTCTTGGAGCTGTAGATGCATTTAAGGATGACTTCAGTCAGTAATGCTTAGAAGTGAATGTGCACATAGCCACTTGTTAGGTCGACCGCATCCATTCCGTGGTAGGTCAGATGTTCCGGTAAGATCAAGCTGCATCTCAAAACTGAATGCTTTCGGCAATTCGAGCGCCCAGACTTATTTTTAACGATCTTATTCGGTGATATAGCGCAAGGACAGTGTACAGGGTGAGTTAAAAGACACAGGACACACTTGTTTCAGAAATTAAAAGGAAAAGGACATATCTAAATACCCCACCAAGTAATGGATGGGGGGTGGCTGTCTTTTCATCTTAAAAGCCACCATTTCGGCTCATGGGTTAGTTTTTCTAATGAGAAGGTGGTCATGTAGGATATCGAAGAAGATCAGAACTGGCTCAGAAATTGACGGCCTTAATCAGATTTGCAGTTTTGCAATATCTTGTTTAAAAGTTATAAACAGAAAGTTCAGAACTTTTGTTGTTCCTCAGTGGTAACTGAATGTTCCGAGGAACACCGCTGTTATTTTATAGCAACAGACTTCAACAACCGACACCCAGAAAGATCCACAATTTTGTGATGGTCTGAAGACGAAGAAACCTGAACGATGGTTTTGGCTGCATTTGCGAAAAGACCACCACACAGGGCACGGGGTGTTCTGTGACTTTTGACTCACCCTGTACTTTAGGACCAGCATAGTGACGAATTACAGTGCAAGTTTCAGTTCAGCCACTTAAAATAATCCAATTTAATTCGTCTCGTTCTAATTCGGCAGCCCACCACTGTAGAGACCTGACTTTTGGACATTTTGGACTAGTATCGGGTGTTGCCTGGCCAGATGGTTCAGCAGGTTCTACTGACCAACAGAGACACTGGCAAAGGTGGGGGATCAAAACAAAGATTTATAGGGTTCCTCCATGCAGGCTTATTTTCCTTGCACAAGCCTGATATGAGCTGTAAGAAGGAGCAGTCATAAGTCGTACTGAGGGACTCGCTGGCTCATGGCCCTCTTTGCTCAGTGTGGGGGACACAGATGATGTAAATATGAGGCAGGACAAAATTGGGATCAAGAAGTTGGAATTGATGAGATTGAAAGTAACAATGTCAATTAAACCAGTTTAAACCTGTCCAGGACATGTTGGTGTTATGGGGACTGATATTCACCCTCTGTCTTATCTAAATCAAACACCGAACAGTGTGACCGCTTTCTTGTTGATTCTGCATGCTTCCCAAGAGTTGCAAATCTGACACTTCCAGTAGGTTGTGTTTTCGCTGCACTCCCCCCAACGACTTGAGCTCACTAGTCACATCTGGTTGCTGGTTTAAACTGTATGTGGTTTGGCATGTTCACTACTTGTTGCCATATCAGGGTTTCCTCCAAATCTCAGGTGTCCTTCCACAATCCCAAAATTGCCCAAGCTGTGACTGGACTGTAAATGATTCTTTGTTGACCTGGCATCCTCTCTAGAGTGTGTTCTTACCTTGTATTTTCAAGGTCCCATAAGGACCTTTTATCAAAATAAACATGAATGATGAAAAGAATTGCAAAATATATTACATATATTGCAATACTTGTTTTAGTTATTGCCTAGGTGGGAGTTTGGTTTGTTCTCCTTTGTCACTTGTCAATGTGGTTTTCCCATTGGCTGATCTAAATTGTCTTAAAAAAAAGTATGAACATGCCAGTGTGTGATACCCAGTGATGCCCATGAATTGTCATTTAGTAGCTCTAGCTACCTGGGTTCAGGTTTGCATCGATTACCGTGTGGACGTTGGCCCGTTCTTCTGCTGGTGCAGGAACGTTGGTTGGGACGTTGGAACGTACTCTGGTTTCCACCCACATCGCCAGAACATGCCAGTAGGTCGTCTTTGAAAATTGTTTGACTGACAATTGGTCTCTCCAGGGTTTACTAGTGCCTTGCTGTCACTTTTTCAGGACCAATGATCAAGCGGGTAATAAAGCAACAATTACTTTTAGCAGATCTGGTGACAAGGAGGTAAGAACCAACTGCTGGAAATGCCAGTTCATCTGCCTTTGCATTACTATGACTGACAAACATCAAGTCCTGTGTTTAGAACAACATAAGTGATTAGTTTGTTTGGATATTTAGTTAGTAAAAATGATATATATGTAAGGCACTTGCTCCCTCTTTGTATGGTAGCATGCAGTTTGAGATGCAGCCTGGGAGCAGAGACCAAAGTTGGACGGTCGTTGCAGATCCGCTCTGAAATGTGTAGAGAGAGATTATTCATTTACCGAGGAACAGTCAGGAGATTTTAACAATACATGCTACAGAAAGATGAATTTATTTTACAGAAGTTGTATATTTTCAGAATGCAGATGTTTTTACGGTTATGATGTTTGCATACGATGGATGGACATTTTGCCATTGTACAAAGCGGTGAAGTAAAAGTCAAAAGTTTTCTGACGTGTCTCGCAAAAGCATGCACTGTCGATACTTAACTCACAGTCGGATACTGTACAGACACTTCACTTGGAGGCAAATAAATATCTCAAACAGGGTTATATTTGAACTGTTACTTCTCACCATTCCAAATGCACGTGTTCTCTTGATGTCCTTGTCTCTTTTACTGTCAGTTGTTAGTACTGTCCCAGAGAATGCCTTCTGTTTGTGCTGTGTGTCTAATCGTTTCGGTTTGTACAATAGACCTGGGTTAACAGCAGGGGTTAAAGTGGAAACTGAATGTAAGGGTATGATTGGGATGCCACCATATTTACCACTGCACCACCGTGCTGCCACATCCTAAACAGATTTGGACAAGATAACAACTGAGATGGGGTGATCAGGTGGCACAGTGGCCGAATATGCGATTCCATCCCTACAGGGATGACGGGTAGGTACCCCGACCAAGAAAAAGCAGATTTACAAATAGAAAAGCTTAGATTGTTGCATTAAAATTACATGTCCATGAATAAATTTAAGTAGTCTCACATACTTTTGGCCACCTCCTCATCCTGTAAATGCCATACTGGTTTGTTCCAGCCCGATGTAACCCATGGTCATCAGGTTCATAAACTAACTCTGGATTTTGGACTTTTTACACACTTCACACTTTATTGAGTACACGTGAGAACCCTTGAATTATTAAATTAAAATAACTTTTTGCCCTTTTCACATCATGCAACCATTCTCTTGCTCAGTTGGGTCAATGGCCACAGGCTCATATCAGTAATAAATAAGCCCTTCGCATGTGTCCCATAGTTTGACCGTTGCTGCTCTCAGCAGTCCTTTATAAATCCTAAATGAATTCCGAATGTCTGGATTATTTTATATTCTCATACTCAATACCAGTTCGATCGCACACCCTGGTCACGTGATCACCAGAATGGCTAGTGTGTTTAGAAATGTGAAAATTGTCTTACCGAATTCGCCGTGTTACGCAAGGCTGCTGTTAGGCAATGAACCATGTGGTGTAGAACTTTGGACAGTAGGTTTGGACAGTGCTGCAATTTGGATTCTCTGGGGAAAACGTCGCACCCATGGACACAAGGCGGGCTCTGATGATTGCGATGAGGAATGTAAGAACAAAAATGAAAAAGGATGGTGACATTGATGTTCAGGTTTAAAATAAACTGGTTCTGGGAATAAAGACGGATTGAGAAATGACTGTTGTGTTTTGAAGGTGAAGCATACGGTGGGAACGACTTCGAACCATCTGTCACTCACTAATACAGTACGTTCTGCCAGGCCCATAGCCAGGGTTTGAGTAACGTGAGATCTGGGTGGGCTGGGAGATGTGCTTCCGTCGAGACTACATTCTGAATGATGCCCAATATTAGAAACTTAAACAAAACTGAGGAACCTTTTGTCTAAAGGAGCATATTTTAGCAAAGTCCACATAATCTGCTGGCAAGAAACGTTGTGTCTTAAAACAGATTTGGAGACAGGATGACTCCAAACTGTTCAAGCTCCTGCAAATTTCTAAACTAGCTGTTTCTGTGACTGTGTGTGGGCAAAGTCCACTTTTGGGCAGTTTTATTTTCAGTGCCCAAACGGTCACTTGTGTATTAGAAATACATTGCTCACAAAAAAGAGGGGATCCCCCAAAATGAAATATCCCCTTATTTTTGTGAGCAGTGTCGTATTGCCTCACACACTGTAACGCAGTCACCATGGCATATAAACAAGATGCTGTATAAAGCAAGCAGTCTATTAATGGTGGAACAGTCTGCATTCCTGAGTGACCTCATTTGCACAAATGGCGGGAAAGTTGTCAGCATTTGTACACTGCTGCCATCTGTTGGAATTTCGTGGCAGTTACGACATTTTCTTTAAGACTGTTTCATATTCTTCCTAATAACTGTCCTTATGAATCTGCTTTTATTGTAGTTCAGATTCTGTTCTCTCAGCTCATGGCTCACCAGACTGTGATCAGCATAGAGGGTGTAAATCTGCTGCTCATCATGACATGCATTAAAAGCTTTTCTCTTTGTGTGAAGCTTTGTACATAAGCTTTACCCAATCAGGCACTTTTCAGTCATGATCGCCTAGCAGTTAAGGAACTGGCCTTTGGACCAAAAGGTCCAGGGTTTAAATCCCACCTATGCAAAGCCGCCACAGTTGGGCCCTTGAGCAAGGCCCTTAACCCACCATTGCTTGGATTAAAGATTGTATATGTTGTAAGTTTCTCTGGATAAGGGCGTCGGCTAAATGCTGTAAATGTAAATGTTCTAGAGGAAGCAAGGGAATGCAAATTTAGTTTGAGAAAGGATTTTAGAGGAAGGTTTTTGAGGTTTATAAAGGTTCTATATGCTTATACAGCACGCTTAACAGTACAGGCAGCTGACAAAATGTTCAGATTTATTGAAGACGGCTCAACAGGGAATGCACAAATAATAAAAATACAAAGTTTCTAGTTTCAATCATACAAAAGAATGGCAGAAGACGAAGATAAAATGAAAGTAATTGAAAGCAGATTCTCAAGCTTCAGATTCTGCACTGCTTCTCTCTCTCTTTCTCTGTTTCTTTTAAAGAAGCCCCTGGCGCTTGAGATCCTCATAGGTCTTCTTGTTGACCACGTTTCCACTGGAGTCCTCGTATTCTTCCTGAAAGACAGCGTGTAGAGAACAATGAGAGAACTATTCACAAAGTGGGAACTCCTAGTGAGAAAGTCTGGACTCACCTCTGTGTCTGGCTGCCACCGCTCTGATGCTTTCTGTGACTTCAGCTTGGACCAGACTATGAGAAAAATGAGATGCATTAATAACATGGTCAGTGGCACCAGTTACTCAGATTCCCATTTTACAATGGCTGGACTTTATGATGGGAAGCTGATAATAAACATAAATACTTAAATAGATCAATTAATAATTAGAAACCGTGCTCTGAATTCTTTATTTTTATCTACCACCACCAACGGGCTCAGTAAAATATAAAGCAGACTTTCGTGTATTTGTATTATTACATAAATATTATTATTAATATTATTATTATTTAACTTCAATATAAAAGGGGTTGCACAGGCTACCCCAACTACATTAGAAGAGACCAGGATTTGATTCCAGGTACAGTCGATTCCGGTTAATTGGACCACCGGTTAATGGGACCAGACGCTTATTCGGACCAAATCCTAAAGTACCGAA
>JAVSBV010000017.1:3692564-3706186 GCA_033117975.1 Parotocinclus spilosoma | reverse complement strand
CCCCCCCCCCCCCCCCCCCCCCCCCCCCCCCCTTCATTTTTACAGCCTTCTCCCAGACCCGACCTCATCCCTCCATCAGTAGTGATCTCCTCTCACCGTCACTCATTATGTGGCGTAGCGTTTGGTCCACTGTTTGGCTATCCTGTCGTGCTCCGGTCTGTTGTTCGTGTACTGAGTGGCGATGCTTCCCACCAGCGGGTCGGCTGCAGGGCAAACGACAAAGGTTAGACCAAGCTACGCTTCCCGTGTGTGAATAAGAGACACAACACACAACCAAGGGAGCTGCTTCAGCACAACGCAAACGGTACTAAACAAAGTGGCACGTTCAGGGGTGCCGGATTGTAAGTCACGTCACGTCTCGAAATGTTTTCTTAAATCAGTGAGCAATGCTTCAATCACAAAGCAAAGAGAAAGGAAGAATTAGCTTTCAACCAGCGACATTGCTTCTTAATATGAAAAATGCCGTTGTGGTGCACGTTGCTCCATCTTACCGTTATCGCTCATCGCAACGGAAACTCTGGTTATTAGAAAAAATAAAGACGAGGTTGCCATATTGTCATTAAAACGTCAATGTGTTAATAACTTGTAATAAAATTTGATGGCCATTTGATGTCTTTCTGCATTTAATATTAAAGAAAGTGCCATCAGATACTGGATTGCAGCCAACAATGGTATGAAATTCACATTTATTTATGACCAGACATTAAAAATGATGTCCTATCAAACAGCAAAGTTTTATGATGACAAAAGCTCTCTTGGTTATGAGAGATTGCTTGTCCTCAAATATTTGCAAAAAAGGTGGTTTCATTATTATTATTATTTTTTTGCTGGTGGGTAGTAAGGCTATTACTTTGACCCTGATTATTGCCCCCCTCCCCCATCCTGACTTACCTAAATACAAATCAGTCCAAATTAAGTACACTATCACAGCTGTATAAGCTATTTTATTCACAATCGGTGTTGCCATATCCACAAGAGGGCATTTCAGCATTTACAATGTCAAGCACATGGCAAGAAGCCTAGGGTTGCCAGATTTCATTCAGTAAATGATCCCCCTTTTTTTTTTTATCAATGACATTCTTTGGTGTTTTGGTAATAAATTTAAACAAATGACAATGTTGTATAATTATTAAAGAAAGCACCATGGCGGGGCTACCAGAGTTTAAGCAATGTAGGTGGTTAATCATTTTAAAGAAGTTTATATAAAACTTGTATAACAATATAAAAGTTATTTTAATCACTGGAAATGCTCAAGGACAGAACCACCAGCTTATTAGAAAAGTAGCAAGCAAAGAGTTGCCAGATTTAAACCGGTATCAAGCATATATACTTTATTATTTTATTTTAGGACTGTGGGAGCCTAAGGTACTGGACTATGGACCAGAAGGTCCAGGGTCAAATCCCACCTCTGCCGAGCTACCACAGTTGGGTCCCTGTGCAAGCCCATTACCCCACAACTGCTTGTATTGTAAAGACTGTAGGAATTGTAAGTCGCTCTGGATAAGTGTGTCTGCTAAATGCTGTAAATGTAAATTTTAGCAGCGACGTGATAAGCTGTCTTATCATCATGTGGTAACAAATGTCATGATGCAAATGTAAGGCCTTCTAACGTGAGACACCACCACCACAGGGACCTGGGTCTAAGGCGCACTGATGCCTCCCATCCAGTGCTGGGATGACTGGCTTTATCTGAGGCTAGTCGAGGGATTTATTACCCTGTGCTGACTGGCCCCTGGTTGCCCTGTGATGGACTGGCACCTCAGCCAGGGGAGATAAACAACTAAACTCCTTGTTATTAGAGAAGGCAAAAAATGCAAATTTCCACCAGATTCCAGGCACAGCTTAGATCTTCTTTATTTATTCTCCCATTGTTATAAGCTCAAGATTAAAATTGTTTCTGTAAATGTGATTACTCAGTTATGTACTAATATTACCCCCGTTTTGTAGCTCTCTTTCAAATTATGAAAAGATATATTTATTAAATTATAATAATGTAAATAATGTCTGCAGCATCATACATGAGCATCAAATGGCTGGATGCATGCTCACACCTGTAACTGCCAGCTTTATTGAGCTGATATATTCTAGGTCTTGAGGGCTAAGCTGCAGCATACAGCCATCACTGGCAACACTGCACCTTCAGCCCGAGACCACGACACATTTCCAGTTCCAGCATCGAGCAGACGCCCTTACCCAGAGCGACTTACAACTGATACGGTCTTACAATCCAAGCAATTGTGGGTTAAGGGTCTTGCTCAAGGGCCCAACTGTGGCAGCTTGGCAGAGGCGGGATTTGAACCCTGGACCTTCGGCTCCAGAGTCCAGCCCCTTAACCGCTAGGCTACCACAGTCCCTGTGGCTGTCACAAGGCTGTCACAGAATCAAAACGTAGACATGACTGTGTATTACAAAAATTCACAGAGAGGACATCAAGTTCTACGTTCAGAACTGCAGCTATATCATTTTATACTAGACAGGTCTTTTTTGACAGCACAGATGTAGTTGCACGCAGCTTGCACTCGTCGTTTCTAATAATAGTGCTTAATAAAATAAATAATTTGGAATAAAAAGGTATAATTTGAGTATAATGAGTTGAACAACAGCTTATATTAGAAATTTTCGCACCAAACAGTTCTAAGGACTAATTTGGTTTGAAATGCTCCCTGAAGAGTTCCCGGGAGAACTAAAATGTAGGAGAACTTGTTTTCACAAGAGAAATGCTGAAGTGAATTAAGCTGCATAACAAATATTTAAATATTTTGCTTACATGACTCAAAATTGCATTGTACCTCCTTTCTGGGCTATATATAGGCACAGTACAACCCGGATTTATTTCACTGTCGGTCCATTTTTTTTGTGTGAAGAGCTGTGGTTTATATGGCTACGAATAAACAATGAATGTGTAACGATGCGCTGACTATTCAATATGATTCATGTTCACAGTTCAATTTTCTCATGATTATCGATTTTGCATTTGATATATATTGGATAAGATATGCGTCTGAGCATGACGATTAACTGCACCCTCTGGCATACATGCTCGGTATTTGAATAAATTAAGTGTACTTGTTCCTGTGTACTTATTTTGCTTTTTAATTAAAAACATTGTACATACAAGCAATCAAAAAACAGTTAATTCACAATCAACAGAAAGAAATTAAGGACAATATGTTTTAATTGTTTGTTAGCACTAGTTTCTAATCAAGAGCAAAGTAGAAGAGGTATATAGGTATTGCTCACCTCTGTAAAAAGCGAGGGTAAGTCTGACGATTTGCAAAACCAGCACGCCGCACACGGACGTTCTCCAGCAGGCCCAAGTACTCCACCTGGTGCTTACAGCGCTCATACTCAAACAGCAGTGGAGATTTCACATCGTTTGGTTTGATGCAGCGCACATAGTATGGTTCCTATCCAAAAACGTGAGGGTGTAACCATGAATATGAATAACGAAATCTGAGCACATATAAACATGGACTATATTCTGACCTTAGATGCTAATTTTTCCACCAGTGAGATCATGGAGTTCTTAAAGAGCGTTGCTGCTGTAAGGGGTCGCTTGGTGACCTCTGTGATGCGTAGCTTGCCTTCGGGCCACATGCCTTTCAGAACAGGGTTTGAGCTGCAGCACAATACATAAACATTAAATTAGCAAAACTTAGAGACATTCTGCATGAAAAAAGACAGCAAGATTGTTATGATATTGACCTGTTGTACAACAGCCTTTTGAAATCCTGGAATAGGGTGTCCTTGTTCTTGTCAATGAAGCCCACCACAGAGTAACTGGAAATAAATGGAGAAGGGTTTATAATAGCTAAAAAATACAGAGCCACACAAAAAGAACTTTAAATGTCTAAATGTCTAAACTAAATGTCTCTGATAAAAGTTTAAAAAAAGGAGTAGTGATTGATTAGCCATTGTATTAGAGCCTTTTAAGTCTTACAGTAAGTGTTCAGGTTCCTGGGAGGCTGGCAACTGCTGACTCACAGCTCTATTTCTTATGCACCTTCACTAACAGGTATTTTTAGCTCTGTCTTTAACACACAGCCCCATAGAGCACTAACGGAAATGGTCCATCTCAAAGTATTAAATGAGGGCATTCACAGGAAATCAGTTTCATCTTACACTTACCTACAAAAAAGGATTTTACTAGGAGTAGGGTCTTTTAAGGAAGGGACTAAATATATATTGCTTTTAATTAAAATTGCTTTTAATTGCAGGTGAGCTTTCTGTTTCTGATTAAACTTATACAGGTAAATGTGCATTATATGCATTGTTTACACGTGTGAAATGGAACAGCAATGTCTTTTATCATATATAAAATCAGGAAAAAGTCAAACCATTAACTGTCGTGAATCGTGAGTGTATCGTTACAACCCTATTTTACCATCATGCATCATGTTACCATCTTAAAGAAATCATCATTGACATAATTATGCCAATATGTGCTTAACATCACCTAGTGGCATTCATCTATGTGTACTTACAGCACATTTCCTGCATAGTGGCGAATTCGAAAATCTCGTTCAAACTCTAAGCTCTTGTCAGTAGGTGAAAGCTGTGGAGATAAACAAACAAACAAAAAAGAATGCAAATAAGAAAAAAAACAAATCCAGCAAACATCAAAGCACAGCAATACACAAACAACCGCGAAGATGCAAAACACATACAATACAACATTCACACAAAAAAGTGAAATGTACATGATTCAATCCTCGTTCAAATATGGCTAATCAGCAAAGACACATTAATTCCAAATTGACGTTCAATTATACAACACTATTGACGAACCATAAGCCTCACAGATACCTGGTTCTTTTATCAATTGGTCCGTTTATCAATTTCACTCACCATGTACACTCACTGGTGAGTTCTTTAAATACGCATTGATAGAACTGAGTTGGAATCCCTATGCCATCAAAACTGCCTTCGTTGTTCATTGCATAGATTCAGCAAGGTACTTGAAACATTCTTCATAAATATTGATATGATAACATCATTCAGTTGCTGCAGATGGCATCCATTTCTTTCCCAAAAAATACCTGCAATACTGATTAATCTGATCATAATACACATTTCCTCTGTGTGATGGTCCATTCCAGATGCCTCTGAGCTCAGAGAAGTCGAAAATTAGAAGCTATGTGCCCCGGATCATAGGCAAAAAGGACCATCCAGACTGTTATCAGCTACAAGTCCAAAAGCCAGGGTCTGTCAGGGTATGGAATTTGCTCAGTACTTTTAGTAAAGGTCGTTTTCATTTCTATGGTGGCAGCACTATTGCTGAAAAGTACATTGAAATTATAGAGCAACAGTAATTCCTTAATGATGACAGCTTTTCCAGGTACATCCATGCATTGATCAACAAGGCAATGCAAACGAGACACATTGTAAAAAGTGAAAAGTGAAATATTAAAATCCGTTTCAGTCTTTCTCTGAGGAACATTTCTTTTGAAGATCTCATGTAATTTGCATGCATTTGTTGACAAACTGAAGATCCTCTGGCCATCATTAAAGATTCAGCTTTTCCTGGATGCTTTTTTGTACCAAATCATGCTTATAATAACCTGTTGGAATCACCTGTTTGAAGTCACATCATTATTCAGTATTTTTAATGAATTCATCTAAATAATTAATCTGAAATCCCAACTTTTTGGAATGAGTTGTAGGCCTGATTTTGAAATGGATGTTTACTAAAAAATGAAATTAAGTTGACCAAAACAGTTTTTGTGTGCATGTAAGTGCATGTAAGGAGCACTGCATTAAAACAAAAATTGTTTATCTGTTCTGTGTTTTAGTTGGATTCTGCATGAAACATTTATTCCTTAAAATAAGAAAGATGCTGGACTCGGTGACTATGAAAATGATAGATAGAGAGGCCACTTATGTGCAACACATAATTGTGATGAACTATAAAACACACCTTATTACCTACTTATCCATAAAATGTAAAATATTATTGATTGATTATTTTAAAGGCTTGCTAATGAGTTCATCAGAGAGACAAAGTATATCAAACATTGCATAGAATGTATTGGTTTCTAAAACACTAAAGTTAACTTTACTGTTTAGTGTCTACTAAACAATGTATACTTTGCAATTTCACGGTACAGCTCAGGCAGTGGAGACTGAGACAATAGCTGTGCTCAGCACATTATTATTTTGATTTATTTTCATTTTTTCAGTTTTGTTTGCTGAAAGCTGCATGGCATTAAAGGCACATATAATATTGCCTTTTGTAAATGCTTCTGACTCACCACTTGTGTAAAAACAAATGTTAAATTACATGCCACTGCCTCCCAAACTAAGCAAATGTAATTTCTTATTAGATAAATGTAAATTTATTTGTGGGTCAATTTGTAAAGCTTGCATTTTTATTATTGCCATTGGTATTAAAATCCACGTAAATTGTTCAAATCGATTGGTTCAGTACATAAAAAGCTATCAGAGAGTACAGTCATTCAACCCACAATGTGTTATTACTTTAAAATGTACATTACATAGCATCTATACATATCTTTAGGCTGTTTATTGCATTGCTGGCATGACAACATTGCCTAATGAGCCCATATCTGGTGTGTGCCAAAGAGAGAGATGAGTGTGTGTAATGCCTCAATGAATTAGCTTTAACTAAGTAGAGCCTATGCCTCCTTCTGAGGGAGCAGAATGAGCTTATATTAGGAGGAAAGAGGCCACTTCACCAAACACTTCACACAAAGTGGGACAATCAGAAGTGTGTGATTGCCAATTTAAACAGAGAGAGTGCGCTACACAAAGCATTTTCCATAAAATGGTTAATTATTTCTGGATTTAAAAGGAAGGAACAGATCACATTTCCCTTATTTGCCCTCCCATCTGCCTTTTACGTGACAGCATCATGCTGGCTAGCATGAGTTAGGCTTCAGATGGACCAGACAGAACAGATTGGAAAGCCTGCTGAGTTCCCTCCCTTATCAAATCCATCTCTATCAGTCACACCCACCATTGCACACATACACACACATGAACAAAGGAAATCAAGCGTCACTTGAAAAACAATTATAAAACTGCTTCATTTTCTATGCCAAAAAAAATATGAGGTGAGACTGATGTAAGTCCCAAGTAAACGTGAGGAAAATAAGATACAGCAAGGTTTGACACCTCTTCCAAATATAGAGCGCTCTGTAAGCCTCTGACGCACCCCACTCTGTGAAGATGCCAACACTAAGAAGAACATAAAGGAGGGTGACAGACTGACATTAATTTCTGACCAAACATTTTAATTAATGTGTAGCAACTTTTCAAACTTCTAGTCTTTGTTTAGGTCAGTACATGTGAGATGTAAAACTAAAGATTTGGGTCACCCAGGCTTCACCTCACCCCTTCAGGACTTCAGCCAACCCAGAAGTGCTCGGAGTTGGCACTGCCGCACACCACTTGCACCTCTTCCAACATTTAGATGGCTAAAAGATAGCACTGGGGAATATTCTAACCTCCCTGAGCGTTTCAGCCATTCAAAAAACAGCAGCTGATTAGTGCTTTTATTCCTGACGACAAGAACAGGTTCTAGATTTTTAGAACCTGAGTATCTATTTGCTTCGGGGTAACAAAAATATTGGTCACGATACGGCCGTCCACACACACATTGTGCAAGCATACTAATGACCTTCATTATAAAAAAAAAGACCAATAGTTATTTGTTAATAAAAACTAACAGGCTTTAACCATGAGTTGGCTGGATTTATAGTCATGCATTCTAATCAAAGCATCATCAGCTTTGTTTGTTTATTTATTTGGTTTATTTAACACCGCTATCAGAATGAGTGGCCATTTCAGCGACACACATAAGCTTACATCTATGCACAAGGCTATCTCAAGGCTAGTCACATATGTACACTCAATGCCAATTTAGTGTAATAAATTAACCTGGGGGTGTGGACTGTGAGAGAAAACCCAGACTAAACCCACACAGGCACAGGGAGGACTTGCAAACTCCACACAGAGCGGATCCAGGCCGCTCCACCAGAGAACTGAATCTGTTAGGCCAGACTTTTAAAATTGCTTGCACCTCGGATGTCCCTACTTAGGAAAAAAGTATTTAAAAAAATCTTTATTTTTTAGCACTTTTCAATTTCTCGAGGACTATGTGGAATCAATACAAGGGAGGAGGAAAAAATAAAAATACATTTTTATTTAAAAAATAAAGTGTATTTAACCTACAATTAAATTAAAGTTAATCTGGGAAAAAGCTTAATGAAAAAAAGAATACTGTTTCTTACCTTTCTTTTTTTTTTTTTTTTTTTTTTTTTTAAACCATTGGTGCTGCGGCAGATCGGAGAAATACAACATAATTTTTATACAAATTTTTTTGTATTCTTCAAATATGATCATTGGCGGATCCGTGAAACAAGCAATAAAAAAAATCTGGCCTTAACTCCTTACTGTGGGGAAGCGTTGCTACCCACCAAGGAACTATGCAACTCTGACATCAGCTTAAAACCCCACATTCTATGAAAGTTATCAACATGATATACAGCTACGGCCAAATGTTCTGAGAATGGCATAGATTTTGGTTTTCACAAAATTTCCTGCATCAGTTTCTATGGTGGTAATTTGTGATAACTCTTGACCTTATAGAGAGAGTGGTTCAATTGTGAATCCAGTGAAGAAGGATTCAGGACACCCAAGAAAGTGGCCATCTTAAGATGATGCGGCTACAAGATCTGGTCACCACTAGTGCAAAGGGCAGGTGTGAGTGCATGTGACTGTTGTAAAATTATTTTCTTTAATGAAGCCCCCTTCAGACTGGGACATGTGGCAAATCATTTTCAATAAAAGAAAAGGTGAGAGCTACCATGAGTCCTTTATCATGCCAACAGTGAGATCATGCACATCCAAGAGTTCTCATCCAAGAGCGTGGGTTTGCTCAAAATTTTGCTTAAGAATACTGCAATGAATACAGAGTGGTAAAACATCGTCCAAGAGCAACTTCTCCCAGTGATCTAGGAGAAATTTGGAGATGAATAATGCTTTTTTTAGCATGATGAAGCAGCATGTCACAAGGCAAAAGCGATAACCAAGTAGCTCAGTAAACAAACATCGAAATTTTGGGTCCATGGCCAGAAAGCTCTAAAAGCTTAATTAAGAACATGTGAGCCATACTCAAAAAAGGGAGGACAAACAAAAACCCAGAAACTCGAATCAACATCAAGCACAGCACTGAATAGGCAAGAATGAGTTGCAACCATGAAGAAGTCTTAAAGAAGGGTCAACCCTGTAAAAAAATATTTTTTAAATCTTGCTTAAACTGGATGCATTTGTCAAGAAAAAGTGTTTTAAATGTATGAAATTCTTATAGTTGTAGTTTATTATACCATATAATCATCTGACAAAAGGTCCTAAAAACTGAAGCAAAAGTTGTGCCATTCTTAAGACTTTTGGCTACAATTGTAGTGATGCTTGGAATTTTGCAATCCAATTAAAATGATAAATATTTCTGCACAAATATGACCAAAAACATTACCAAATTTATCTCGTGTCTTCATGTATGCTCAGTAAGTAAATGCATTCCGTGACCACAGTAGTACTTCTGTTCATGCAGTGCAAATGGGATAGGATTTGTTGCTCAGACACACTGATGGGCCAACAAGTGGTCACTGGTTTAAATTTTTGGCCCTCCTTCTGTCAGACTGACCTTTTCTGTTACCTTTAATTGTCTAGGTCTTTCTTTTCACATAATTGTCACATAGGATATTGCAGCATTCTGAGTAAAGTCTAGCGCAATGAGCAAGTGTGGGGCACGTTATATTTTTTACATATATATTTTATTTATATTTTTATATTTGTACTCAAATATGTTCTTTATGTGTGCAATGGTTGTTTACAATGGAGGACAAGTTAACTCAGTTGTGTCAGGAGCACAGGTGCCAGTAAAATGTAAGTTCAAAGTACTACCACAGCTGCACAGATAAAAAGCTTCCTGAAGCCTTAAACCAGCCAGGTAGGTTAAATTTACCAGACTACTAATACAACTATTTTTGTGTGTGGGACAAAAAGTAAAATCACCGACTATTACAGCTATACGTGCTTTATTATATTGCATTCCAATATTATAACAGTTATTGCTATAATTGGGTGCGTGTGTGGGAAAGGGGCTGTACCTCCATCTGTCCTAGGTAGCTTGAGGTGTTACTCATGTATTGGGACGTGTTCTGTTTGGTTCAGCAGCTGGTTTAGGTTGCGTAGTGTGCTATGGACATTTTTTCTCATTATCCATTAAAATCAGCGAAACTTAGTCTGTTTATAGTCTGCTAAAACTTCAAAAGTCATGTTGTGTACCCAAGGCTTCATGCTTCAAAGAAGCAAAATCTTTGTTCCCACTGAAGTAGGGGTGAGCAAAAGTTTCCAAAAGCATATTTAATTTGTGTTCAAAAGTATTTAAAAAATGTAACAGAGATGAGTGTTCAATGTTAAAAATCTTAAAAACAGACCAAGTGTGAGAGCAGTGTCTGTCTCTGTTTTGGGAGGGAGCACTAATTTTTTATGCATTGGTGTTGGTGGTGATGGGGGTTGGGTTGGTGCTGAATACTGCTGTAAGCAGTTACAGTACTTCAATAAATTAGCCTGGAACCACCAATTTTACACTTTGTTCCCCTCATTAACTGAAGCTGCTGGCCCATATCTGTAAAAATTGCACTGCTGCCACATAAATGGTTGGTTAGATAATTGTGTGAAAGAGTTCCTAATAAAGTGCTCAGTACGTAAGTGCTGCGTCTCACTTCGGGTCTTCTACAGCTTTCTTTTTATGATGCATAAACTTAACATTTCTTCCTCAGAAGCAACTATTAAGAAGCATTTACTAACAGAACACAGAAGCATTTATTAAAGTGACGTATTGTAAAACATGATGTCTGTGTTATTATTTAGTCTATTTGATGTCATTAGCTTGCTCTGTGCTTGCTGCAGCTCTCAGATGGTTCAGAATTGACCATTAACAGGCTGGCTTTACCGACATGCATTTCTAATCAAAGCTTCATCAGCAAATGAGTTCCTACTTCCCCATAAATCCATGCCGCTGTCACATGGCTTCAGTTTTACTCACCATGTGCATTTCATTGAGTAAGACAAATCAATGAGAAGTAAGGGAAGTAAAGTACAGTAATAAGGGAGAGGAGCTTCTCAAAATGGAGTTCCTCTGCAAATCTCTGTGTCAGCAAATAACTGAAATTAAGAGCTACTGGAAAGCAAGGCATTAAAACAACACACTGGGAGGATTAAAGCAATTTTAGACAGGACACAGTGAGAGAGGGAGACTCAAAGTGTGTGAAGCGTTTCTATAAGAAAGTTTATAATGTAACATGCAGAAAAGAAATTTACTAGCAACAGTGATCTGGTTTTAAGGGAATTCTTAAGTGCGCCATGTGCGCCATTATCACAGACTTGCGAAATATTGATCTATATGGAGAAATAATGCTGTTTTTTTCTAAAAAGAAACACAAGACACAATTTAAAGGCACCACAGAATTCAAAAATATCTGTAGTCAGATGTCATTATACAGGTAAACCTAGCAGCTGTATCTGAATGTACATTGATTGGCAAACAGTCGAGTAGTGGAAGACCATTTCCATTATTTCTCCTTTCTGATTGGCTTGTCTTCCTGTCACCTGCAGATTAGTTATGGCTCCACATCTCTAATATGTGGAAGCATCTTGTTCGTCATGTGTACTCATGTTCAAACTTTGCTCGCTCACTGAATGTTTTTCAGTGCTAAATACTGCCATACTACTTAAGAAAATGTATCTATGTTACAGTTAATTTACATGTTTGGAGAAACCATTTAGAACATCATCCACATTTGGTGGATTACACCACAATGCACAGCAAGTGCAGAATTTCAATTAAATGTAATTCCTGGGTCAAATAGCTGATCATGTAGCAGGTTGGGGGTGGCCTATGTATTTCAGAAACTGCTAAACTCTTCCATACACAGCCATCTCTAGGGTTTACAAAAATGGTCATAAAAAGAGAAAATATCAAGTGGGTGGTAGTTCTATAGCTGATACTGTCTTATTCATGCCAGAGGTCAGAGGAGATTGACCACACTTTTTAAAGGCAACAGTAGCTCAAAATAACCACTCATTACCAGTAAGGTATGCCGAAATAAATCTCTGAATGCATAGCACATTGAACCTTGAAGCAGATGGGGTATTGCAGCAAAAGATCCCACCAAGACCACTCCTGTCAGCTAAGAACAAGCAAATGAGGCTACAATTCGCACAGGCGCACCAAAGTTGGACAACAGAACATTAAAAAAAAAAAAAAGTTACCTCTCGATTTGTGCTGCAACATATGTAGGGTCAGAATTTAGCATAAACAACTTGAAAACCTGGATCCATCCTGCCTTGTATCAATGCTATAGGCCAACAATTGTGATGTAACAATGTGGAACACATTGTCCACGATGCTGGCACACTTTTGACCCTTCAAAAACAATTAAGGACTGTTGACAGACATCATCGTCCCATATTGACAGAAAAAAACAGACATGTAGACATTTTTGTAAATTTATTAAAAAAGTAAAAACTGAAATATTACATGGTGATAAGTATTCAGACCCTCAGACCCTTTGCTGTGACACTCATATTTACCTCACAAGCTGTCCATTTCTTCTTATCCTTCTTGAGATGGTTCTACTCCTTCATTGGAGTCCAGTTGTGTTTAATTAAACTGATTAGACTTGATTAGGAAAGTCGCACACCTGTCTATATAAAACCACACATCACAGCTCACAGTGCATTTCAATGTTAAATGAGAATCAAGAGGATGAAGGATGAGTTTAAAGACAGACTTATGGTAAGGCACAGATCTGGCCAAGGTTACAAAAACATTGTGCAGCACTCAGGGTTCCTAAGAGCACAGTGGCCTCCATAATCCTTAAATGGAAAAAGTTTGGGACGACCAGTACTCTTCCTAGACCTGGCCGTCCAGCCAAACTAAGCAATGGTGGGAGAAGAGCCTTGGTGTGAGAGGTAAAAAGAACCCAAATATAACTGTGGCTATGGCTGAGCAGGGAAATGGGAGAAAGCTCCCCAAAGTCAACTATCACTGCACCTCTCCACCAGTCAGGGCTTTATGGTGGAGTGGCTTGACAGAGCTGAAAGGCCATATAGAGTTTGCCAAAAAACACATAAAAAGACTCCCAGACTTTGAGAAATAAGATTCTCTGGTCTGATAAAATGAAGATTGAACTTTTTGGTGTTAATTCTAAGTGGTATATGTGGAGAAAACCAGGCACTGCTCATCACCTGTTTTTTAGCTGCAGGGACAGGACGACTGGTTGCAAGTGAAGGAAAGATGAATGCGGCCAAGTACAGACATATCCTGGAAGAAAACATCAGACTAGGCCGAAAGTTCACCTGCCAACAAGATAATGACTTAAGCACACAGCTAAAATAAAGGAGTGGCTTTGGAACAACTCTGTGATCATTCTTGACTGGCCCAGCCAGACACCTGATCTAAACCCAATTGAGTTTCTTTGGAGAGACCTGAAAATGGTTATGTACCAACGCTCACACCATCCAACCTGACAGAACTGGAGAGGATCTGCAAGGAAGAATGGCAGAGAATCTCCAAATCAAGGTGTGAAAAA
>JAVSBV010000017.1:3677524-3692464 GCA_033117975.1 Parotocinclus spilosoma | reverse complement strand
GACTGTGGGAGGAAACCGGAGTACCCGGAGTAAACCCACATAGACACGAGGAGGACATGCAGACTCCACACAGAAAGAACCCAAGCCGTTCCACCCTGGGATTAAACCTTGGACCTTCTTGTTGTGAGGCAAGCGGTGCTACCCACCGAACCACCGTGCTACCTGTGTAAGATGGTACAACACATTTAATACCATACACACTTCTCACACACACACTGATCTACTCATGTGGTAAACAGAAGAATGTCAATCTGGACTAGAGTGCCCCCATATTGACTGTTCAGTATAGTGTATGGTCACCCAAGAGTGTCAAAACACACAGAGAGTGATGGGACAGGATTTCAGATCAGTTCTTTTTGGCTCGGTTTTGTATTCATTTTGAAATAACTTTTCATTTTTGGGAGCAGTGCATTTACAACGCTATAGTGAGTGATCTGATATACTGGATACTTTAAAATAAAATTGTCAGGATAACTTTATGAGGAAACTGATGAAGACCTGAGGATTTCATGAACGTTAATATTTCTATAAGGCTGGGTTCAGGATGTGATGAGTTGTGTTCAGGACCCCGAGTCTTGCTTTGACTGTTCTGCAAAGTTGTGCAGGGTAAAGGGTGTTTCCCCAACGTGTCACTTCACACACTGCCCTATTTACCCAGAGTTCTGCAACGGCACTATTGGCACCAATGAGACTCTCTGCATTTGTAACAGGATGGGTTTAAGGGCTTTCCGCTCTATCACACACACACACACACACACACACACACACACACAAACACACACACACACACAGATTTGTGAACCAATCCACTTCCTGTCTGCCTCTGCTAACATTGTGTCTAGCTGAAGTCTGAGGGGCAGCTGGTTAACGGTCCGTAGGAATAGTCCTGACTTGACGTGGCAGTTAGATAAAGCTGCGGTAAAATCAGCGTGATATGAAGCTGAATCTCGGTGCTCAAGAATCAATCTCATCTCATCTCATCTCATCTCACTCTCTTTTTCTCTCTCCAGTTTGATATTTGATCTTAGCACTTATTATAACAGGGACCAAAAGTTCCAAGAATGCAGATCAGTAGTTCTTTGAATTTCTTAATATGAGTGTTGTGCAGTGTAAACAGATATACTGTATCATTCATAAATTGTGTTACTATACTGCTCACAAAATTGGGGGATATTTTAAAATGAATGATCCCATAATGCAGTATATTTAAAATACAAATAAATAATTCAAATGGTTGTGGTCTGATTAGACTGAGTCTTTCCACTAAAGACTGTAAAACTACTTCCCCCACTGTCTATAAAAAGGTTTTCAGAGGCTACTTTTGGGTAGTGTACCTCTTGGTGAGAGACGGTTAACAGCTAGACATGACACTCAAAAGACTTGCTAGACTTTGAGAGGGGGTGCATCATTGGACTGAGGGAAGCAGGGTGATCGTTTTGATGAACTGCCTGCCACCTAGGCCGAACAGGCTCTGGATGTCCCAGATAGACCGCCAGTAGAGGGGATTGTTTGATTCGCTAAGCATGAGCAGCTCCCCCAGTTTCGTTGCCCGGACCCAGCTGGCACCTTCACTAGACACCCCTGTCCTTGCTTGGACCATTTCCAGATGGTAAGCAGAATGAAAGGTCAGGATTTGATGTAGAGAACATGAAAGCATTAATCCTTCCTGCCTTGTACTGACGGTGTTCAGGCTGCTGCTGGTGATGCAGTCGTGTCCCAGGGATGTTTTCTTGACACACGTTGGTCCCCTTCCTTAGTACTGTGGCTGACCATGTGCACCCCTTTATAAAAATCACCAAGTTAGTAAAGTGTTAAAGTGCTGCTTTTCAAAGCACAGCTTCCTCTATCAAGGTGAGAACTGTCGATTTTGTTTTGTCCCCAGGTGTAGAGTACAGGACAGACCAGAGACGGGAGCAGGCCTGGTGCAGAGAAAAGAACGAAGGTCTGGCTCATGGAGGAGAGGGAGCATGGGGGCACCCAGTATATCACACTTACTGGAGTTACTGAGATTTATTTTGCATGCAGAAGCAATAGGAAACCATCACAACGTTCCAAAGAAGAGCCTCGTGTAGATTGAGAGTCCAGAAAAATAAGGCCAGACTTTTTTAATTGCTTGTTCCTCAGATGTTTCTACTTAAGAATCTACTGAGGAGGGAGGAAAAAAAGAAAAAGAAATCTTTATTTTTCAGCACTTTTCAATTTCTCGAGGACTATGTGGAATCAATACAAGGAAGGAGGAAGAAATAAAAATATTTTTTGTTTAAAAATAAAATTAATTTAACCTACAATTAAATTAAAGTGAATCTGGAAAAAAATTGAATGTACAGAAGAATACCGTTGGCTCTCCACCGGAGGGTGGAAAAAGCTTTAATTCTTATTATTTTTTTGAATTTCAGCCATTGGTGCTGCGGCGGATCCGAGAAATGCCAAAAAAAGATGATTTTTTTTTGTATTCTTCAAATATGATTGGCGGCGGATCCGCAAAACAAGCAATAAAAAAAGTCTGGCCTAACGCTCATTTCCTGCTTGTAGGAGGCCCTGCTTCTGAGCTTGATTAAGGAGGTGCAGATCCATCTTTTTCATGGTCTGCTATGGAAAGAAAACCAGCAGCAACCAAACCACAGTTTAGCTCAACACATCATTTATTCACTCAGTTACTTACAGAGGATCGATCGAGTTCTCTTACAATGTGCATTTTACAACAACCAGCAGTCCGCCACTGGGACCGGCTGATGAACTGGTTCGAGGCCGACGCCATAGTGTTCCACATATACAACTTGAATTGGGGGAAACTGATTCGGTCAGGAAGAAAAGTGTCCGCTTAATGAAAAACCAAAAAAAAAAAAAAAGATTCAGTGATCGTTGCCTGGTCTTCGTCTTGCGTCCAATGCAGGATCGCTGATGAACTTATTAAGTACACGACGAGTGCAAAGAAAACAGCTGGCCACTACGTCCGGTCAGTCAAGAGCGTACTTCTAATTAATGCAGACCAACAGCAGAACAGTCATAAGAGCAATACAAATTCTGACATTTACAAATGATAACGAAGCTTTTGATGACCATGCCAACATTCAGCGTACAATCCTGGTCTGCTTGCTCTTAGTACACATACACTGTATAAAAAGCGTTCAAGTTAACAAGAAACAAAGGACAGTCCATCGTGGGGTCGGGGCAGGCTAAGGGAAGGTCTGAAGTGTCAGAGGACGGTGGGACGGTCTATGTGGCGTAGCGTTTGGTCCACTGTTTGGCTATCCTGTCGTGCTCGGCTCTGTTGGTCAGATACTGTGTGGCGATGCTTCCCACCAGAGGGTCG
The DNA here is from genome assembly GCA_033117975.1 of Parotocinclus spilosoma. Lineage (NCBI taxonomy): Eukaryota > Metazoa > Chordata > Actinopteri > Siluriformes > Loricariidae > Parotocinclus > Parotocinclus spilosoma. Next base: position 3,689,151 of record JAVSBV010000017.1, on the reverse strand, counting down.
GCTGGAAGAGAAGCAGACAAGAGAGCGGATTTAGATCAGTGATACAAGCTCAGGGAATTTAGATAGTGAACGATTAAGCCGGGTGCAGAGTCAATAACCTCGTCCTGAATTAACTAAGGAGATGGTGGTGGATTTTAGGAACTCACACACACAGAGACACGCACACAGAGACACGCACACAGAGACACGCACACAGAGACACGCACACAGAGACACGCACACAGAGACACACACACAGAGACACACACACAGAGACACACAGACACACACATGCTGACTAAATAAATGAGCGTTTTTAGGGCAATAACTACTCCACCCAGTCAATGTAAACTTAGCTGGAAATGAGTGTCACACAGTGCTGGACACTTTGTAGCATATTGCTGTTATTTAACGTGTTCTGATCATGGAATAGATGCGCTGCTAAAGTGATGTCCCCTGCTTGTTTGTATGTGGTGCTTCATGCAGCTTTGGAGCTCTACAGCACAAATATTACAGTGCTGCTGCCTTAGTGTGAACATGGACATGATTTAATTGGCCACCAAACGTGAAAACTTGTGATACAGTGGCAGCTGGTGGTTTTTTAAATTATGGGACGCACATATGTTCCCATGCTCTCTCTTCATATCACTGGGTAGCCATAGCTCAAGAATATATTTGTTGTTCCAGTGGAGCTTCAAGTACTTGTGTTGCCTAATAAAAAGCCATTTTACACAATAACAAATTATTATTTTGTCTTTGTATATGGTAGGCAAATTGTCATTTGAGTTGATTCAGAGAATTCAGATATTGGTCTTTATTTAATTTGAGGAGTCATCCAATTAATATAGACGAATTTATGTTTCAAGGAAGGACAAATGAAGTGCACTGTTCTATAAAAAGAGTTTGTTTTTGCAGTGAAGCCTGTACATCCAGTCATGGTTCAAGGCGATACATTTCATGCCATTTGTTCAAGCCACTTAGTCTTTTGTTCCTTCTTTTTAACACATACACATTTACTCCCTAGACTTCCAAAAATGGATGTGTGTATATTATGTTTGTGGTTTCAAGCAGAGTTTGCATGCTGTGCTGTGTAGGAGGAGTTGGAGTTAATTCATCAAACAGCACAAATAATTCCAAAAGATATTTAATCATTTGAATGGCTAAACTATTGAATTCCACCATTATCAATGAATAAAGATGGATACCAATGCAAATATATTGGTATAGAGCAAATTACACATTGAATCAAGCTGGACTAAAATAGAAGCAGGCTTTTCTGTGTAGCCTGGCATATAAACATGATTAGTGTTAAGACTTTTGAAGGTTTATGTCTTCTGGTGTGGAAAGGCAAGAAAAAGTGACAAATATGCTGTCCTTTCCACTAACCAGTAGGACACCAATTAGGATTACTGATATCCCAGTGCTTCAAATGAAACTACAAATGGTTCAAAATCATTATATGTTCTTCAGCAAGGAACTGTGAGCAGAATGTACTGTAAAGCTCTGGATGGTTAATGGCTATATCACACCATCCAGGTCTTTATCATTTTCCTATAACAGTCAATCCCACTGCATTGCTGGTTATCTATTTTCTTAGGTTTCCTATTGAGTATGAGGCACAGGCAGTGTGATGACCTAGATTAACAACGGGAGCCTGTTGTTGCATGAGCACCGTCGCCTCACAGCTCAAGAATTGAGCCCGGTTTGATGTCGACCTTGGACTCCTGTCTGTGTTAAGTTTGTATGCCCCCTCTCCATATCAGTGTGGGTGTAATTCAGATTATCTGGCCTTCTCCCACATCCCCTAAAACACATTATGCATGATGGTCGCCCTATATCGGCCCAGTGTGAATGTGACTGACTAGTATGGACGTAACCTCTTTTCTGTAGCGAATAGCTATTGACACAAAGTGACGTTAAACAGAATCATTAAACAACCAAAAACCTACAGTAACACTGAATATGCTACATGCTATTCATAAAGATCTACAGTACAATGATGGTATATCATAAGAGAATAACACAGGAAACCACTTCAGACTATCAGAGTGGTACTAGATTGCTTTTCTGTAAAGTTATAAGGGTTTAAACCAATTTCAATTATCTAAAATTTCATATTTAATGCATATAAACATAAACATAAACATGCTTCCTAGTATTTCCACTTGTCTTAATGGAGATGTCAAGTTTATTAATTAAATTGGTGCTATAATCTGTAAACCAAAATAACTTCATGTGCACCTCAGACTGTTAAGACACCGAGCATTCAGCAACTAAGTTGAGACTACAATTACATCGCACAAAAATTATATTATTGTGGGATATTTCATTTTGAAGTGATCCCTAATTGTTGTGAGCAGTATACGAGGTTTAAAATCACAATCAAAACTGTAGCCAAGCAGAATGGCCATTCAGCACTGTATGAGTATATGGCAACAATTCTTGAGTGTGTTTGGGCTGCTGAAAACATCTGGTAGTTTGTGCTGTGGAACATCATCTCTAGGCAAAGGGGTTACAAGGGTTGCAAGACAAGGTCACTGTTTTGCAAAACAATTCAGTAAACAGAAATGTGATGGGAAATAAGGAAAATAAACATGGATTCAGCTCTCATGGCCTCAGCCCAAGTCCAATCTAAAACAGCAGTATTTATAAATGTCCTACAGTATACACATATGTACAGTATGCTCTCATTTTATGCAACATACAAGTGTTCTGCACTGCCAGAGTAGGATTGGGAGAAGTATTGATAATAGCTTAGACTTCCTGTCAGTTTCTTGCATGTGTGTGTGTGTGTGTGTGCGTGCGCGCGTGTGCGGGTGTGTGTGTGACCTCTGCAGCCTCTGTAATGAAACAATCTGCTCTGACAGGTGAGGCAGTAATGAGTGGTCTCTTAAGGCTATGGCTGACAGCTCTATAAGACTGTGCTCTTCAAACTGGCCCCCATTAAGAGTGGGCCAGACTGATTCACTTCATGACACTTCTTCTTGCCTCCTCCTCATCCTCCTCCTCCTCCTCATCATCATCATCATCATCTTCTTCTTCAGCACTGACCAGCACTGCATGTGCCAGCCTCACATGGTAAGCACTAATTAGCAACACAGTTCAGAATGTGGCATCTCCAGCCGTGTTAAAATAGGCGTAGCACACACTGACCAATACCTTGCTTACGTAGAGCTGATTGCATAAAGAAGAGGAAACATCGGGACATGTCTAATGCTACACAGACTCACACGTTAGTACAGTTCAGATAATTTTACAGAATGAGTATACACTAACAGCCATAAACAGAGGGCATTCATGTAAATCTAGCTAAACCAGTAATTAATTTACACCTCCTTGATTCTATACTCACTAATTTATATCAGTTCAATTTGTATTAAAAAACAACAACAACTATTTATAAAGTATATTCTAAACACTTTGTTCCTACCCTTATCTTCAGGAACCTCACAGGACCACCACAGATCAGGTACTATTTGGGTGATGGCTCATTCTCATTCAGCACTGCAGTGACAATGTTATGCTGGTGTTATGTTAGTGGGTGTTGTGCTGGTATGGTTGGATCAGACAGATGTGCTGCTGGAGATTTTAAGGCTTCTCAAAATAAAACAACAGCCTGCATAACAGAGTACTATACATACTGCATAGCTTATGTACATTTATATTTAGTTACATATACCCTTATTCAGAGAGACCTACAACTGATAAAATCTTACAATCTGAGCAACTGTAGGTTTGGGGAGTAGCTCAAGGACCAAACAGTGGCATTTGAATGGGGTGGGATTTGAATTTAGAAACTTCTAGTTCACAGTTCAGTAGCAAAAATCACTAAATAATAATAATAATAAATACTTGACACAAAAATAACTAGTGTTACCTCTACACTTCTTTGTAATTAGCTCCATTAACAGCTTCAATCCTTGTAGCCACACTACAACTGACACACATAAAATTATTAAAAGACTAACGCAGATCAAACCTTTTGTTTGTTTGTAACCTCACTATTAAATTATGTTGCAGTACATTGTGCATAACAGGATAAGAATTGTGTAACTGACAGCTAAAAATCCACAATAGCTTAACTTTTCCTTTATTTCTAAGCGTGTGCAGATAAATCTAAACTCCTTAGACAAAACATGTATTGCATGTGTCAATCTTTCCCTTGTAGTTACACATTCCCTGACCTTAATAACAGCCAATAATGTCAGAAAAGGTTACACTAGTGACTAGAGTGCGCAATTCAACTATAGTTTGTGGTTCCCATTTCAGTATAACATCTACTGACCCAACTCCCACAAGTTTAAATGGGATTGAGGTCCAGAAACCCAGCTGACCAGCCAAAGTATCCTAAATTCTTGGATCTCTCTTGACTGGTGTTCTTATGTCATACCATATACATCACTGTGCTTAGTCATGTTTTGACGTCCTTAATCTGACCCATTTTACGCAACACAAACTTTAACCACGATTTGAACACAACTCAGTTTGAACTGAACACTCTGTATTCTTAATTCATTGAACTGTGAAGCCCAATGACATTGATTTGTTTAAACTGATTGACATTTATTAAATTCCAAAAAACTCTCAAGGCTACATTGAAATCATACACACAAGGTAAGGAGGGCGACAATTTAGCGTAATTAATCAGCAAACATAATGCATGTCTTTGGACTGTTTGGGGTGGGGTGGGGGGTCTTGATGATAACTGGAACACCCAGAGAAAACCCACGCAGACACAAGGAGGACATGCAGACTCCACAAAGAAAGGACCCAAGTCGCTGCACCCTAGGATCAAACCCACAACATTCTTGTTGTGAATTACCGTGAATTGATGGTGCTGCCCACTGAGCCACCATGCCGACCCAGTGACAGTGAAAAACATTGTAATGACCATTTTGTTCAGCTTACATGATGTCAGTTCTTTGCTTACATACGCCCATGAGCCAAAGTTTGAAAACCACCTCGTGTGCAATGATGTTTTAATATTTGGCCCGAACTGACATCCAAGCCACTGCCTAGACCCAGGTACTCCCAGCTGAACACTGCCCTAAGCATCAAACTCCTTCCACCAGCTGATATTCTACCCACAGTGGCGTAACTGCCTTAGATGGATGGTGTACACTTACCCGGCTGTCCACATGATGTAAGAAAAAAAACAAATGTTATTGGTCCAGACCATCTTTTTTCACTACAATGAAACTCCAATTTTGATACTTATGTGCACATTGTATTGTCTAGAAGTCTGCAGCTATGCAGTTCCAAGCTCAGTACAATGCACTGGATTGTAAAACATTGCTTGCATAACCAGCATTAAAAGTTTCTGTGACATGTGGTTACTGGTAGCAGATAGGATGTCCTTGGGCTCACTTGGTCAGTAAGCACTGGCACCCAACAGACTGTCATGGTTTGTCCCAAATTGTCAAAACATTACTTAAGTCCCTTTTAAATATGCACAGTTAACCAAAAGTTTTCTGGAAATGAAAGATAGAACCTGTACATGTCAACGCAAATATCTAATTTTATCCATCCTGACACCTGGTGTACATAATCAGAGTGAGCTCAGGTGAATACAGAGCCACTACGTTTGCAGAGAATTCACATTAACAGCTGGATGTTCAGGGCCACACCATGCATATGTGAAGCAGAATCAGGTTGAGTTGAGAATCAAAGAGTAAAATGGTGGACCAAGAAAGCTTGCACTGGATTGCTTCTTCACACTGGATTGAACCTTAGCGGTGACCCCGATTTATTAAGGGTATAAGTTCTGACAAATTCATCAGAAGTCTAACGTACAGGGTAAATCAAATTACACAAGATGCGTCTCAGGACAACTTTTTGAAGCGAAAGCAAGACTTAAAGAAGTGCAACGGAGAAAAGGTGCAAAGAAAGCGAAAATGGATACTAAACAGACGATTATAAACAGAAATATTCTGTTTACAAACCGTTTTTTATTTAAACTTGAGGACCTATTTTGACATCATAGATTTGTTTAATGTACTCACATGGTAAAGAAAACAAAACGAGATGCATCGATAATCGTTGCTTTCTGAATCGTAATCGAATTGTGAAGTGCCTAGAGATTTTACCCCTATTTCTTTCCATGTAATATATCCCAGACCTTGACGTGCAGTTGGACCAAGATAATTACTGTTACTCAGTCTGTGAGTAATCATAATGTTTTGGCTTATCTGTGAATATTGATTGTATGTACAAGTTTTTCAACATATTATATAATTGATTATTATTGCAAACAAATCAGTCTGTATTGTTTTGACATTTACATTACACCAAACGTCTTTGACGATCATTCTGCACGAATAAGCCTGCATCTCTAGCAAGTCCAAGCTAATGGGGAAAAACTTATTTATATATTATTTTTAAATACTTATTTGTCTCCCTGTGATAGTAGTGTATATGAATAGCTGGCCTCATTTTGGTCAATTTTTCTTTTCAAAAATGCAAAAAGAGAACAAACAGTAATGAGAGTCATAAGCTCTTGTTTATCATTAACTTGATCATAACTGCATTTCTAGTATAAAGGTGATGCCACAGCCCAGTATCCACTTTTATAGCCTATATAAAAATCTAAGCTGGAGAAAATCTGACAATATCAAATTCTTAGATCGCACGTAATGCAGTCTGCCTGCCTTATGTATCAGCTCAGTCAAGGAATCTGGCAACCTTCAGTGCCAAGACTAGCAGTCAATCAAAATACTTTGGTGCTGATCTAACCCTGCTGGATAAATAAATAAGGAACTCTGGAGGAAAGAACAGCCAGTGAGGGAACACTGAGTCCCAGTATGCTGTGAGGCAGGGTGTGTGCGCTAGTGCATGTAGGGGGGGGGTGTGATCCTGAGGAAGCGATAAAGGCCTTCCAGGAGGAAAGGAGGTTGCTGACCTGTTGTCTCCAGTGATGCAGGCAGCGCAGGTCCCTGTAGGTTCCTCGCTCTGCTCATAATAGTGAGCGTCCACATGGCACTCCTCTGCCTTCTGCTTCAGAATATTCCCAAACTTGTCCTTGCCAATGCAGCCGAAGAAGGTGGCCACTTTATGTGGCTTCTGGATCAACCACTGAAAGACAAGACGTTTTGATTACTCAAATGTAAACAGACATCCTCAAGAATGTGAACTGGAGGGGGAAAAAAACATGGATGACGCAGTGCTTAGCTGAAAATAGCCCTTCCATCATTTAGAAAGATTTCTACGTAAATGGGTACAATTCCTGGAAAGGCGACAGGACTGCACTAGAGAGATGAAGGGCTGCATGAACATAATCGCACAGGGTGAATGAGCTTTGAGAACAGGAAGTAATAGTGCTTAGAGAAAGAGCAAGACACAAAAGATTGATCCGGAAAAAATAGGGCTTTTTAAAAAGACTTAAGAGCCATAAAAAGCTCCTTGGGAGTGAACATGATAGAGTGACTCATTGTTATATATTAGCCATTCGGATCTGATCCCAGGAGATCGGGTTTATTTAAAGCTCATGTCATCTTTGGAAAAGCGCTTGTTCAATTGAAATGACTGGTGTTCCTTTAAGATGGCCTTGTGGGCATGTGCTGTAAAGAAGACGAGCATTTCTGAGAAAATAACATATTGTGACCGACACTCAGCAGGTACAGGGGAGAAACAAGCTTGATTAAATACAGCCAGGGATGTTATTTTAAAAATGCTCCAAAACATCTTATTTTGACAAAAGCTCAGGTTGCATTTAAAAAAAAAAAAACTAAGGTTGGAACCCAAACTGAATGCTACAGCCTGGGATAATATACTAATAGAACATTCCTTTTTAGTACTGCAATACGAGTTTAGGACGCACATTCTGTTCAGGATGGCTTCTAAGAGGCTTGTAATAATTCTATATGGTCATGATACCATTTCTAAATCAAGAAATCTAATTTTGGATTGCGGTTTTGCGCAGTAATGCAACGTGATGACGAGAGTTTAGCACTAACAATCCCTAAATTTGTCATTTGAAAGTGTGTGTGCATATGAAACAGGACTCAAAGACCACCTCACAATCCTGCTGCTGTTTATTCCATATACTCAGATGCTAAATTCACACGTATAGAGTTGTCATAGAAACCTGGATACTTTGTAGCAAAACAATTGAAGCCTTTCTGATGTTGAAGAAAAATACATAATGACCCTTATTATGATGTTATAGTTTGGTAATAGTGATATAGATGGAGAGACGGCTCAGTGCTTAAGCCCTGGACTACTGATCAGAATTTAGATCCTGACCCTGCTGCCGCTGTTGGACCCCTCAGCTGGACTGCAAGTCCCACTGAAGAAAAGTAGGTAAATTGTTAAATGAATGACTTGTCAAATCACCAACTGCCTTTAAGAATAACTATCCAGATGTAAGACTGGAGGCAGGATCTGTCAGAATATGGATGGGGAAAATGGCAACACAATGGACTGTTTATTCCAATCAGTATGCCATTAACATGCAATTAAAAAGGGGAAAAAGCTGTCATTTTCACTGTGGTTAACATGATTACAAAACACCTAAACTGTGAGAGTCCTAATCATATTTTAATTAGCTTGCAATTAGCGTAATAATGCTTGTTACCCACCCGTGTTTTAAAAAACTATAATAATAATAACAACTCCATTTTACACTGACACAAAACACATAATAGCTCTGTGGTAATATAGTAGCAATGAAAAAGTAGACTTACCCCCAGGATTCAGAAATGGTTTGTCATATAATTAACTGCTTACTAGTTTAGTCATACTGGCAAAGGTCGGTGACTTGTAACATCACACTCTCGAGAACCAGAGTGCAAAAGGAATTTGTTTAAAGTCTAATACAGAAACAAAGACTTGGTGGTTATATCTCTTTCTAGATAAACTGCACGTTTAATTCTATGAATTTTGAACTTTAATGATTTATTGCTATATACAACTTAATGCTTGCTTGTTTAACTGCAAGCTTGTGGCATGGCCCTCCTGCTGGCACCGTTAACCTACATAAGGAACAGTATTTCAGTAATCAGCAACGAGAGAAGCATACATTCATGACGGTGTGGTAGTGTTAAGTCTCAGAACTAATAAACACACTTGCACCATGGTAATACATTACAAATAATTATATGAACATTGACAATTACTTTGGCATCATCAGCTTTCTATGACTGCTTTCTGCCTATACAATACCAAAAGTGAAACAAGCAACATAATATAATCCAACATATGTTCAGCATTCTGTAGGAATCATTTCAATTTCTAATACAGGTACACAACATGACTCCTCCAGATGACAACAGCCATCGTAGCACAAGCTCTTCTGCCCCAAGGTCACCTCTGTTGTTTCCTGCTATCAGTGTAAGCTAGCCATCAGCAGCTAGGTGTGCAGTGCAAATCTACATATACTAACTATCAAAAGACTGGAATCTTAATGCTAAAAAATGAACAAGATACCATAAATTTACAGCTTACACATAACACAACAGCCATCCAGTAATCCACACAGGGCCAGCCACTGCACAAGTGAAGGAACAATCCTAGATGGGGCACACACACACAGTCACACACCAAGGGCCACTTTAGAGACACCAGTTAACCAACTAACATTTGGACTGTGGGAGGAAAACAGAGTATCTGAAGTAAACCAACGCCGAAACAGGAAGGGCATGCAGACTCCACACAGAAAGGACCCAGGATGCTCCACCCTGGGACCTTCTTGCTATGAGGGAGTGGTGTTACCCACCGAGCCACAGTGCTGCCATAAAACATGATTCCCCAAACTTTACATTTAAAGAATTCTCCATTTGAAGTAGTTACATTTTTGCAGATATTTACACTGTCTAGCTATCAGTTTAAATACAGGGCCAATATTAGCCTTTCCAAGAGTGTAACTGGTTTATAGAACATATTTCTTAGATCATAGGGTAAAGCCCACTACAGTAGCTCAACCTCAAGCTGCAGATGATCCCTGACCAGCCAACAGAAATGACTCCATGAAATGACTCCAGGTCACCACAAGCATAACAGACCACTGCACCACCTGTACATGTTGGTTTGCTCAATTTTACTTTTCACCAATTTCAAATATGGCATCTTTGAAACTACACATTTCTAAGATATCACATGGCACTAGTATTTGGCATGCACTATTTATCAACTCAGCAACTGACAATCTGTTTGTTACTCTCAGATTGTGAGCTAATTGTCCTTTTGTACAGTTGTGCATCTGGGTCAGGTACTACTTCTAAGCTATCTAAATCCAGTTTGTTTTCTTTATTGTACCTGCATGTTTTGAACAGAAGAATGGATTTTATCTGTGCTAACACAAAACTACCACCATCATGTTTCACAGATGCAATACAATTCTTACGCATTTATTGTCTTTAGAACATTATTATTGGTTGCTAAAAATGGGAAACATAAAAACATCAAAAAGTCACGTGAAAAAATACACAGCACACAAAAATTAGGGGGTATATCTTCAGAGGATATTTCATTTTAAAATATCAACTAATTATTTGAGCAGTATGTTACATTAATGTAATTTACGTAAAGTCATTTATTTATATAGCGCTTTTTACAACGGAGCACTGTCTCAAAGCAGCCTTACAGCATTATGCAATCTTAAAAGCCCCATCCTAAATTGAGAAAGTCTAGGGTGACAGTGGCAAATAAAAACTCTTAAAAAGGTGAATCAACCATTTGCAAGTTACCGTTGGCAAACCTGAACATTGATGGAGTAAGGAATCTGTCAGTGTGAAGAGTCCAAACATTCGCTCCGAGCCCACGATCTACAAATAGTTGTTAATCTAGGCTGTTAAACATGTTAATGTATTACAGACAATTTTCCTGCAGATCAAATGGACGTCTTTTTCAGTACCAGACAGGTCGGCTGTCAGCTGGGTAGTTTTCCTGAAATATTGCTTTGTCTAACACTTGGTGAGTATAATGTGGTGAAGCATGTGTTTGTGTTTGGTTAGTCATTGCCATCTTTGTCATTCTTCTTGTCATCTGCTGTCTCGTTCACGCTGTCATTTTAAGTGTGTTATACTTGCTGTCTAAATAAACCAAACCTACATAAGCCACTACACAAAACAAACATATATAAAGCTCCTAAATAAAACAACCCTATATATATATATCCATCTAAATTAAACAGTCCTGTCTAATCTTTCTAAAACATAGGCGGCAATTCTCGACTTGACCAGCAAGAATAGTGCCCCAAAATAAAAGCTGCCCATCTAAGCACCTGAAGTGCTTGCAGCATTACCAATGATGCATTTAAACAAAAAGAACTTCAGTAATTATGGTTACAAGAAATTAAGCCAAAGTCTCAGCACACAGTACAGGCGAAGGACGATGACTTAACTATTAGGCCCTTGGTTTGAAACAGCAATGACTCCTGAAGCTGAAGCTTGGATCTCCACAGCAGACTGGAGGAATGTTACACCATCCATGTATTTCTTGCATGAACAGACATCTTGCCATAGAGTTCAGGTATTCATGTGTTCTGGGTTATTGTCTTAAAGCATTATCCAGTACCTACAGTATTATGTGGTCAACAACATAGACACTTTCTTGTATAAGGTATTGGTGTTGTTGTATATATATATACACACACACACACACACACACACACACACACACACACACACACACACACACACACACACACACAC
>JAVSBV010000017.1:3658052-3675735 GCA_033117975.1 Parotocinclus spilosoma | reverse complement strand
AGAGAGAGAGAGAGAGAGCGAAAGACATACTAAAAGATATATAGATAGATAGTTATGTAATGGAAATCGATACTGGATAGGCAAACAGAGATAGATAGATAGATACCAGGATGGATGGATATGTAGAACATAGAACGCTACACATTACTAACATATTGCTCAAATTTCAAGAATAAAAACCGTTTAATCTTGTAGAAAAACAAGAAACATTGTGTGTTGATCGGGTACTTTTATCATCAAAGAGAGTTGGCCTGATGTGTAGGGCCAAAATGCAATCAGCCATCAACAAGAGGTATGATCTGCCTCGGCTTTAGGGCGACCCGTCGTAGAGTCTGATGGCAGATGGTAAAAATGACCTAGCATACCGCTCCTTGCTACAGAGTGAGTAATTGAAAGTGGCCAAGTCAATGTCCTGATCTTAATCCAGTAAAAATGTTGTGGATGTTAATATGAGTAAATCCACCAACATCCCAGAGCTGAAGCTGTTCTTTATGGAGGAATGGGGTAACATTCTTACAAGCAGATGTGCAGGATTGATCAACATTGGTTTGTTTGGTTTAATTACTGGAAAAAGCTTCCCATACTTTTGCCACTCACGAATATGGAATATTGGAATATTTGAATGACCTTGTATAACACTTTTTTTGATATGTCTACTTTTGTGGACTTTTGTGAGAATGTATGTGAATCACAATCTTAGAACACGACAAACGATTATTATCTCATTACAAACCTACAGTTCTTGCATGCTTCTTATTGTGATAGCCGTTACTCTAAATAGCATTCCATACACATGCATAATAATGTATCACGTTTAATTTGCATGGACTTGGATATTTTATTCGAGTTTTGAGTTTAGTGTGCATATAAATAGATTAGTTGATATCAGCATTAAAGGATTTCATTTAAAAAGTACAAAAAATAAAAATGAATTTTTAGATCCACTTTCCCTCCATGAGCACTGAGAACTAATGTGTCTTTGAGAAGAGAAGATGACAGGATTTCATATACGAATTACTGCAAATTATTAAATGGATTCATAAATTTCAGCTGTTATCTGTTAGCTAAATGTACCTCATTTCAGAAAGAAGTTCAGGTAGTGAAAAAAGCCTTATTTCTATTCTTTCTTGGAAACAGTTCCTAAATTTTTATGGCATCAGTAAAGGTTTGGCTGTATTCTATATCTATCACGTTTATTATTGTGTTCACAATAGACTACAGTCTGCGTTCATGCCATGCATTTCACGCTGAGCAAACAAGTAATATATTTTTGTTAACATAAATGTCTCCTCCCAAGAAAATATCATTATTTCCACCACTAAATGTGTTTACTAATAAAATGTTACACATTTAATTATAGTGGTAAACAAACCATATATCAACATTTGCATTTATTTTTGCAGCACTGTGCCAAAGTCTTAGCCAACATAAGTTTAGGTATTTCATTGTTTTAGCAATAATGTAGTGACCATATATAATTATTTATGAGTCTCCTTATGAGAATACAACTAGAAAATACAAGAAATGTGTATGCAGTATTACTTTTTAATAAAAAAAAAATCAGATAAAACAGCAAGAGGGGCAATGAAGATCCCAGATGCAGCATCTGGGAACTTCATCAGGATGACATGTAAACCCTTCAAGAAACTTAATCAGTAATGGTCACAAATCAGTATCAGGACTACTGGGAGAGTAGCAGCCAAGAAACTTAAAATAGGATACGATATGCTAAAATTCACAAAGACTGGAATGAAGGTCAGTAAAAAGGAGTATGATGGAGTGACGAATTCATACAAAATATTTTTGTTCCAATCCTTGAAAGTATGTTGTATATGGCCATTTATACCGTTTCTAAAACAAGAAATTTTATGGTGGTCTAATGGTCTATGGTTGCCGTCTGATAAGGAAAGAAGGTCGCAGATCAAAGTGTGGTGTATAAAAGGTATTGCACCGTTCCATCTCAAACCAACTCCTTTCTGCCTCGAGTCATACCTTTCACTTTCAAATTGTCATTTAATTTGGAGTATACAACCTGATTTACACTCTGATAGCTAACATTTTATGTCTAGATCTATCTATGTAGATCAGACACTAGCAATATTAATGCATATTTTATTGAGCAAGAGCCATTTTGCTTTTTATGCCTTTCATGATCATGAAACCTCAGATAAATCCATGATCCCTGACCAAACCCTCAACCCTAATCATAACCTGTGGATTACTTTTATTTTGACTCTAGCTTTTCATACATAATAAAAACTATTTACATTTATTGATTGTTCAAACTGTGATGTATGAACTATTATGAAACTAAGTAGATAACTAAGTTACGAAATGGCGAGTATATTGGATTTGTAATTAACTAACTCCTTTTTATTTGTCATAATCTCTCTGTCTCTCTCAGGGATACCAACATTCCAACCATTTTATTGCCACTCAAGGTGAGTTCTTTTGGAATATTCCCAGACAGTACTCTAATACACATCCAAATTATTGTGAATATGTGTAATAGGGTCCATGATCTTTTTTTTTGGAGGAAAAAGATCCAAACAACAATCAAGAACAGTTCAAGTTCTAGTAGCATTAAACAAACTCCTCTGATTGTCTGTGGTTAAATGACAGGAAAGACTTTTCATGGCAAGCCTTTAAAATAGTTTGTTGAAATGGAATATTGGAATTGCGATCTGTTGGTAGTTTTGGTTTTGGTTACCCTGCTATTTTGGTCATTCCAGTTCCAGTTGATTGCAACTTTTTAATTGTTTAGCTATAGTTTACACACTATTCCCATATTTAAAAAAGGTATATTACTTCATATTGTGTATGTACCTTGTTGATACAGGATTACAAGTTCATATAAAATATAAATGGAAACAGCTTAGTACATTTTGTTTCTAAGATTTTTTTAAATTGTGGCACATTTGTTATATTTTTTTTTTCTTCAGACTAAATGTACTTACTTCTAAATCACCAAATTATTCAGCAGTAGATTATTTGTTTTTTAACTCTGGGGTGTCAGTAATTGTGACAGGCATTGCATGTGGCTTGGAATGCAAGCAAAAGGCTTTTAAGTATTTTAAACACTTTTTTAAGAAACCCAACATAGAAGGTTACCATATTTACAAGTTTATTAGCTTGTAAAGCCTGACCAACGTCAACAAAGCAAAATTTCTACATTTAATCATGACAGATTTTTTTTTCTATTATTTCTGTGAATGACTTGCAAGTGTATGGCCTGAAAACTCGCACTTACTTTAGTTAATGTCAAATACTATAGCTACAAACATTAAATAATCTTTTCATGATGGTGATGGTTCTTTGTTCGAATATCAAGTAGAAATACATAATGTCTTTCAGTCCTGCTTACATACACACTAGTGAGCACACACACATGCAGATGAGCCCGAAGGAACTTGCTTAAGATTTATAACCCTTTCCATTGTCATGTACTTGTGAGGAGCTGTGAGCGTTTGGCCTAAGGCTGCCTCCACTGTCACCTCTTTCAAAATCAGAGCCAACATGGGTAAAAAGAACAGGTACTATATAGAAACACAAAGAGATACGAAGAAAAAACAGAGAAAGAGGAATGTGAAAAGATTTTCAGAATTTATGCAGACCTTATAACTTGCCTGGAGCTCTGTTTTGTAAGTTATGTGCATCGATTTTACAAAAGAACTGAGAATGACAAACGATATGAGAAATAAAGTGTTTATGAATAAACACAAACACTACAATGTGAGCAACATTTTATGGCAGATCTTTCGGTGCCGAAAGGCAAAGCTGTGGAATCAAGGATAATGAATAACAATGCAGGTGTAAACCATTTAATAACTGTATTATTTCTATGTAAAATAATTTGTTGACGGATATGAATCCTGGCCACATTGTACCATAGTTACATCATAGGTCTTTTTATGCTACTATAATGTAAATACGAGTGTTGACACAAGAAACATTTAAAAAGTGTATGCAAAAAATGCAAACTATTTGTCAAAATGGAATGCTGCCATCAACAAAGCATCCCTAATGCAACCCCATTTTAATGCATGGAAATTCACAATTAAAATACAGTAATGTACTGTTATAACTCAAAAAGCTATAACACTTAAGAGCATTGTATGATGGACATGATGCACATGTTTGATGGAAGACAAAAAATAGAACGTATTTTGAACAACACAGCAGATCAGCCAGATAAAACTGGCTCAATTAGTAAATATGGATCAGTTTATTTAGTTACACATTAGAGAGAGTATACAGGTGGAGGGACAAACAAAGGAGTACTACTTACAATAGGGCAGGTACATACATTTATGAACCTTTACAGCTTGGCCGAAATAAGTAACGGTAAGCCACATGCAAACACAAGCATCTTGAACAAAAAGGTCTCTTAACCCATGAACCAAAGTAGAACAGTTCCTATTCCAAACACATGACCGGTAAGATAGCTACACATACTGTTGGTTGTTGAGGTGACCAGTTCTTAATGGCTAGAAGTCAAAAAAAGGAAACAGATGTTTATTTGATATTATGTTTTAACATCAGTTCTAACACATCTGATGTTAAAGCAAATGGACAGTAAAATGTACTATTTAGGCCATATAAAATCAGACAGTGAATATTGCAGTGCCATTTTCATAAATAAACAGGAGCACCACAAAAGTATCCAGGATAAAAAGTAAGCGACGTCTAATATGCGGATCTGCTCTGGCTACCCCTAAAGGAGACTAACGACAAAAGAAGAAGAATTTTCATAGACAAACAGTGGTACCTAATGTGGGTCCTTGTTTTGCCTCTTCTTTGTAATGTGTGCAGCATGTAGTTTTGCATTGTCTTGTTGAAAATGAAAAATGAACAAATGCATGGACATCGATGGAAAAGGCATCACATATGTCGCTCCAAGGTCTCAGTATATTTTTTGCATTAATACTGCTATCATAGATGTGTAAATTACCTCTTTTAAGCTCAGTGGTACAACGTTGCATCAAGACAGACTCTGGCTTTTATACTAGATAGGATTTAAGTGGCATTTGTGAAGGTACAGTAACTGTGTTCGATTAAGTTTAAGTAATCACTTGCCCATGTGGTTATATAATCTGTTGTTGAATCATGGTTATTGATGCAGTGTCATCTGAGGGCCCTTGTACCCTTGTCCTTTATGGACTAAAATTCAAAAAGATCCCTTGGGTTGTTTAATGATATAATGCACTGTAGGAAAAGAAATATGCAAATCATTTCCAATACATTTTTGAGGAACATTGTTTTCAAACATCTCAGTAAACACCTTATATTTGTGAGGTATATTTCCTCAAAATGGAGAGCCTTTGGTCATATAAACTCCAGACCAGATAACATGATAAACCAGATAACATGATGTATGGGAATATGTACATGACTGTAGATTATAAGTAGAAAATATAAGAATATATGTAGACTGTTTATGTTATATCTAGAACAAGCAATGACCACTGGTCATCATATACATTTTTAGGTCTACAGGTACATTGCTGAAATTATGTCAGGAAATAAAAAAGAGCTTTAGTAATACTGTTTGCATTTGCTATATTTTGTCAATGCACTGTTTATATTCACACCTTCTATCCCTTTTTGCCTCCATCTTCAGTCATGTCAGCATTACTTTAATATATGTCTAATCCTTTTTTCCTCTTCAGCCTGCTCTTTCTCTCTTTCACTGCATTCCCCTGCCGTGTCTTCTTCTGCAACCCAATTTTCTCTCCTCTAATCCTCTTTCTGGCTGTCTGCAGGGCCCAAGCAGGACATGATCTATGATTTCTGGAGGATGGTGTGGCAGGAGAACTGCTACAGCATTGTGATGATCACTAAGCTGGTGGAAGTGGGAAGGGTGAGCGTAGCATACCAATAGTTCTATTTCTGCCTGCTTCTCTTTTCCCAGCTCTTAACGAGAGCCATCTATTTCCGATGTGGCTCCACCTATCATCCTTCTCGCGACTATTCCCATCACTCACGCTAACTGTCAAGTGAGTTGACAAAGACAATGCGTTCCCTCCGAGCTGAGCCGCGCCCGAGTGCTTAATTTTTCGGGCTTCCACAGCGCAGACACTTTCTGTGAAATTTGGCAAAGCGTACCTTCATTTAGGATTCTTTCATTGACAACTGAAATATTGCTGTGATGGAGACTGTGCCTAGAACATTTGCTAAAGTAATCAAGTTCTTAATTATGGTGTCTTGTGTGCACTGTTTTTTGTCAGTTGCAATTTCTGATATACAAATATGTCAAGGTTGATTTGTGGCGTGTGTATTTAGGAGATACACGTGGTGTTTGCTTATTTCTCAGAAGGTGCAGTTAATTGGATGTTTGTTCTCTCTGTCTTTTTATGTGTGCGTGCTCGTGTGCGCTCCAGTTCTACTTTACATGTATGTGTTTCCGTGTCTTGCAGATGAAATGCTGCAAGTACTGGCCGGATGACAGTGAGCTTTATGGAGATATTAAGATTACTCTCCTAAAGACTGAAACCCTCGCTGAATACACAGTGCGGACTTTCGCCATGGAAAGGGTTAGAAGTTCATCTAATATATATGTATAGAGTCTCTTCATTAGGTACACCTTGCTAGTACTAAATTGGACCCCCTTTTTCCAGTACGTCATGGCATGGATTCAACAAGGTGCTGGAAACATTGGTCCATATTGACATGAGAGCTTCACACAGTTGCTGTATATTTATCAGCTCTACACCCATAATCCAAATCCCCCGTTCCACTGCATCCAAAAAGATGCTCTATAGGATGGAGATCTGCTGACTGTAGGGGCCATTTGAGAATACTGAGCTTTGTGACATTATCCTGCTATAAGTAACCAACAGAAGATGATGATGTGCATTCAGAGATGCTCTTCTGCATACCTTGTTTGTAACTAGTAGTTATTAGGCTTCTGTTACCTTTCTATTAGCATAAACTTAGTTGGCCATTGTCCCATGACCTCTGGCATCAACAAGGCATTTTCACCAACAGATCTGCTCTTACTGAATAGTTATTCATTTTCAGATAATTCTCTGTAAACCCTGGCACGAACAACCGACCCACATTCAAAGCCGTTTAATAACCTTTCTTTCCCAATCTGATGCTCGGTTTGAAATTCAGGAGCTCGCCTAAACCATACCTAAATGCACAAGTTCCTGCAATAATTATGGCTAATTTGATATTTGCAGTCGAACAGGTGTACCTAATAAAGTGCAGAGCGATAGTGGGTTAAGGGACCCAACAGTGGTAGTTTTTCAGAAAACAGATTTCAACCTTGGATTTTCTGTCCCACAATCCAATAACTACTAGACCTACACATTTTAATTTAGAATAATTTAAGTAAATTAAGAATACAAAAAATACAAAACGGATCTTGCAAAGACCCAGCGCATTGGGTGGGATGACTCGGGCTTCAATTGTCCTGTATATTATACAAATTATACAAATACTGGAGTGGCGCCATATTGCAACTAGTATTACAGAATCTTAAGATTTACATCTACAAATGCTTTATTGGAATGGGCCACTTTTGGAATGGTTCATAAATCTTCAAATTTGTTCTATTCTGTTCTATTGTACTATGTATTAAAAATTGTTTGATAAATGATTCGTGTCAGGGACCCATATTGGCCAGGAAATTTTAAATTAGTAATAGACATATTTGGAAAATCTATAAGCCCCAATTAATGCAGCTCACATCTACAGTGGCAGATTTTGGTGCTTTTGTCACCCGCCCGCTGGCGAGAGAGTTATTTGTAAATGGACAGTCTTCATTGTCTACAAGTCATAGTGTATGGATTCAAGAAATGATTAGCTCTGTGAAAAAAAAATAGATGAATAAAGAATGTCTCTATTGGGAGATTAAATGCCCTTTTCTTGAGTATTTGGAAACTTGCCAGACTTGTCAGACAACTAAATAACGTTTGTCAGTTAGTTAGCTCATTAGTTGGTTTTATTCTATTTTAAATTCTTATTTTTCTCTTGTAGTTATTATCTTACTATTCACACACAATATGGCCATAATTTTGTTTATATTTCTTGTCTATTTATATTAATACTACAAGCACAGAAACTGATTTTTTTTTTTTTTTGGGGTGGGGGTATACATAATAAATACATCCTTTAATCCATTTTCATTTTTTCAGAGAGGATATCCAGCCAAGCATGAGGTGTGCCAGTTTCATTTCACATCCTGGCCAGAACACGGAGTGCCATACCATGCCACAGGACTGCTCGCCTTCTTGCGCCGTGTTAAATCATCTACGCCTCCTGATACCGGCCCTGTAGTCGTCCACTGCAGGTCCACACTCAGACACACTTACAAGCATAGCACTTGGGCTTCCGGGTTGCCTTTCTTCAACCATTTCAGAGTCTGAACCCAATCTAGGGATGGAGGTTCCAAGAAACCAAATTTGGACCAGGTTTCTAGTGTGAAAACGAGCCCTGTAAAATATATTGGCCACAAGCCATTACAAGGTCACATGGGTCAATACATACATACATTCAGCATTAAAGGGAAACAATTTGCATTTTTTAGAACAGTATCTTTATATGAAATGCTGCCAGTAAAAAGGGTGTGACTGTGTGTGTCTGTGAAAGAGAAAGAAAAAATTGAAAGATTTGAATGTTAAAGAAACATTGGTATGTCTAAAAATGGCATTCACTGCATTTAGCAGGTACACTTATCCAGAATGTTGTACTACTGAGAGTTCTACTATTGTCTTGCTAATTAATTGAGACAAGCCAATTTGGGATTAAAGGCCTTGCTCAAGGACTGAACAGTGGCAGCTTGGCTGTCCTGGGTGCTGAACCTATAACCCTGCGGTCAATAAGACCTTATCCTTTTAGTCATTACAACACTAAAGATGTTAGCATCAAAAGGACATCTTCTTGTTTTCAGTCTTGTTTGTTGATTTTGTTGGCTGCCCTATTGTGTGACAAACCTTATGAGATTCATATCATAAGATGTAATCTCAGGAAATTCCTGACTAAGATGTACAGCAAAAAGTAACATAATAACGTCCAGCCACATTGGCTTGCTGTAAGTAGATAATGATAGATGGCTTTTTCAGACAAGGTGTTCTATATATTGATGTGTTGTGTGTGCAGTATGGGCGCTGGAAGGACAGGGTGCTATATCGTTCTGGACGTGATGCTGGACATGGCAGAGTGTGAGGGAGTGGTGGACATCTACAACTGTGTCAAGACTCTCTGCTCACGGCGCATCAACATGATTCAAACTGAGGTCAGGCAAACTACTGAATCCATACTTGTGTCAGATTATGGCTTATTCATTAATTAATTCAGCTTCTATAATCACATATTATCAAAAAGGTCACAAGAACTGGGTTTCTGGAGCTGTAAGGTCATTTATTGCATTTTTTCTAAAACAAAAAAATAATGCAAATTGTCCTGTCTTCTCCGAAAAAAAATAATGATCCTTTTAGTGACTGGTCATTGCAAGTTTCAGCTGACCATACACACCATTTTTTCTTTTCTTCCCTTCTTCTTCTAGGTAAAATCTATTCAACAAATTATGCTGTTACTATAATGAAGGCAAAATAACTCATACGTATAGATAGCAGTACAGAATGAGAAAGTGTGAAGGTGTCATTTTTGTATATCTATTATATCATTTTTATATCTATTTTATATCTATTTTATATCTATTCCCCTAATTTGTGTAAGCAGTATATTATGAGTGTTTGTCAAGTGAGTGTTTGTGAAGTAGCAGAGCTCAATGATAAGAAGGGGTGCAAACAAACATTTGTCTATACGGTGCACACTTCTGAGCAAAAACAAATATATGGCCAAATATAAAACCATGCTCATGCTCAGGGAACTCGAAGGGAAATGCTGTCATATATGAAGTTACCTTATCTATTTGTTTAATTCTAGCTATTGTCTTGACCAATTGTTTGCTGTTGAGAGGATTGAAAACTTAACATTTTGTCGTTTTAGCTTTGATACATTGTTGTTTTTTTTCCCAAAGTGTGCTAGAACATATAAGAAGAAAGCAAAGTTCAATTATCAGTTAAACCTGGTCATAAGTATTAATATGGTTGATGTCAGCTCTGTTTTTCAAGTCTTGCCACACCAAACCCATATCAGGAACATAAAATTGAGCGTAAATCCATGTGTAAAAACAAACATCAACAGCAATTTTACTGACTTTTAGCATAGCACTACAACACCAGAACAGGTTCTAACACCTACCTCATTACCTAGTTCCAAGCTGTCTCTGGCAGAAAAATCAGCAACACCACTTTCCTCCAGGAGCTTAATGGATTAGGTGTCCATCACCAGACCTCTTGCCAAGCATCAGCTGGAATGATGTAAAGCACTTGGACAACTAGCTAGCAACCACACTGTGCACTTGTAATGGAGAGTGATAGTCTAGGGCCATATTTTGTAGTTTGGACTGAGAGTCATAGTTACACTGAAGAGAAATGGTTTGCATGCAAAGGAAAAATGCAATGATGTTCTAGATAATTGTTTGCTTTTAACATTGCAGCAGCAGTTCGGGGAAAACATAGAAAGAAATCAGCTCTGTGCATAAAATAAATGCTGCGGCTGAATAAAAATGAGTTATATTCCAAAATATAGTTGAAAGCCTTCCCAGGGGAGTAGAGGCTGGTCTAAAATGAAACATCAGTGCCACAGTAATGCACATGGCTTTGGAATGAAATACTCGTTAATTCAGATATTAAATTAGCCATTTGAACATGGCAAATACATGTGCATTAGAATGGAGAGGAAAACTGATTTAAGTGACATTGAGCTTGGCTTGGTTGTTGGTAGTAGACAGGCGGAGGCCAGGATAAGGTGGTTATCTTGGTTCTTGACCACTTCAGAACTTGTTGAATTCGGCTGTAGGCGCATTTTGCCTAGAAAAAATTGTCTCAGGTTCTCATCGTTTGCTTGGTACTCTTGCTTAAACTTCTGTAAGTCAAGCCCTGCATTTCGTTTCAGCTGGAATTAAGTTCACGCAAGGTGATAAGTGCTTGCCTGGTATTCCAGTCTGGTTTTATGAAGATCACAAGTTCAGTGCTCTTCAGTCACCTTCCAAGTCAATGGATATGAATTTAATGATGCACCATTGGGAAATGCTAGTACAGGAGACTTGTGGCATGAAACTGTGAGAAGGTCATATCAAAATGAAGCAGAATCTTGTTTGTTTGTGTGTTTATTTGGCTTCTTTAATGTCGCTATTAACATTAGTGGTGACACACACAAGGTTATATTATATATTTTTCTGATAAAGTCTTTGGATGCGTGTATGTGTGAAGCTCAGCATTAAACTAAACATTTTATTTTTAAATAAATGTTATTCTTATGGCAGGCAAAGAACATTCTGGCAGAAATTACGACACACAAGGGCAGTGTTGTTTACTTCCTTTGTAGGCATGTGGATTTGATGGCATTGGTGACACTGCAAGAGCACATCTTGTTTGTCTTATTATACTTTTTTAGCTTGCATTGTGCAAGCTCACTTTAAATCAATTTTTTCATGATTTTTAAAAGATTGCTATTTACTTTGTCTTTCAGGAACAGTATGTGTTCATTCACGATGCCATACTGGAGGCATGCCTGTGTGGTGACACTGCCATCCCAGTCAGCGAGTTTGCTGTCACCTATAAAGACATGTTGAGGGTTGACACTCAGAGCAACACATCGCATCTCAGAGAAGAGTTTCAGGTGACTTTTTGTTTTTGTCAGAAATTATTTGGTAAATACATCAGAGATTACGCCGAAGTGGTGTTTGATGAGTTATTGAAACAGAAGGAATACTGAAGAGAGACAGACAGGATTAAGGGGTCAAGCCCAAATAAGCAGCTGCACTTAAGAGACAAGCCACAGAATGGGCAACATCCTTTGCAAATGAAAACGGTAAACATCACAAAGTGGATGGTCCGGTGTTATGAGCTGATTCGTGTATCATGCAGGTTCCAGCACTGGATTTATAAAGTGGTTATAGTATAATGTAGTTCTATTCCTATCATGTATAATCCAGATACAAGACATGTGAAAAGACCTGTGAATGCTCAGAGTTGCAGTGCATGTCAGCTGCGTTAGCCACTGTGAAACTGAAGCAGCCGATTTGATAAATCAGAAGTGCTAGCTGATTAATCGCATTGGTAAAAGTGTGAATTTGAAGCACTTTCATCCGAATGAGTCATGTAACCAGGCAATCAAACAGACCCCTATGTAAATCAAATTTTGTTTCAGAATTCTTAAAGTTTTAGGAACACCAGGTTTCCAAATTAACTTACAACATAATCATGACTATTCAAAAGATGCTGCACTTGAAGCACTGGCTTTCTTGCTCCTGTTCATGGTCTCTTTGCTGTGTTTTATTTTTTTTATTGTTATTTTAGTCAAAATCCTTGTCACTGTGATTACGGCCCTTCAGTACCACCTCTTGTTTAGTTTTTGCTAACTTGTTTCTCCGCTACTTGCTTCAGACTATGAACTCAGTGACACCTCACCTAGACGTGGAGGAGTGCAGTGTGTCGCTGTTGCCCAGGAACCGAGACAAAAACAGGAGTATGGACGTGCTGCCTCCAGACCGAGCTTTGGCCTTCCTTGTGTCCACAGAGGTAGATAGCAGTGACTACATCAACGCAGCCCTGATGGACAGTTTCCTCCGGCCAGCTGCCTTTGTTGTTACGCCTCACCCACTGCCCAACACTACAACCGACTTCTGGAGACTGGTGTTCGACTATGGCTGCACCTCCATAGTCATGCTTAACCAGCTTAACCAGTCCAACTCTGCTTGGGTGTGTAGAACTTAATTATGTTTACAGCTTTGTTTATATCTATAAGCCTTTGAGTTTAAGTTGACTGTGTGTAAATTCGCCCGAAATATAGCCGAAAAAAGTCACAAGGTCCAGCTGTAATGTTCTCTGTTTCACAAAAGCATGTCATTCTCCACCACAAAAGTAGGAACCGAAGTGTGCACAGGCACAGATTGTTTAATCGCAGTATGAGAACAGGCCAGGAGGGGAGAGAGAAAAATCATGGTCTGGCACAGTATGAGGCAAAGTTTGTCTAAACCCTTTGTATATATCTTAGTAGACATTTTGGGGTCCAAACCTTTAGACCCTATTGGATCATATCAAAATAACTAAGAACTGGTCTCAATTTCCAAAAATATTATTTATAAATTATGTCAAATATGAAAAAATACAAACATAAAGAACAATTCATATTTTTTACTACTGTAGTGTTTTTAACTACTGGCAGTTTTGTGGTATTGAAGGAGATGTGGCCGTTAGAGACGCTTTTTCTTTCTGAAGCCCTTCCCTCGCAGAATCTGTCTGATGGTAATTGAGCTGCAGTCAGCACTATTAAAGGCCTTGATTTGTGTCAAAGTTCTTTCCATGTCTTAATAGACAATCCGATCCTGCAGCTACAGTGAAATTTTTTGGGGGTCTACCCCTTAACTTTTTTGTTCCATGACCCTCAGGATCTTTTAAGAAATGCATATTTCGTCTTTTAATGGTTGTGGTCTTAAATCAGCTAAAAAAAAGCATGTTTGTGTAAGAGATGTGGTGGTTTTTACTAGGACCCAGGTATGCAGGATATGTTTATCCCACGACGTATAATAAGAATAGGGAAATAATATAGAACAACTGAAAAGGGATGAATATCGGAGCTTAAGGCTCCTAACACAAAAAAACGAAAGGATAAAGTGGCGCGCTGAGGTTGCCTCGCAAGTGGGAGCCACGCGCGAACTGGTCGCGAGAGGGCGCCAAAGCGCCAGTCGGGGCAGACGTGCAGAAAATGCGGTTTTGGGATGTCTCTGAAATGGCGAGGCACGGAGGTAGTCTTAATGCCAGGGAGCAAGCGTGAGCGCGAGTTTGAATAACACACAAAAGGCGCGAATCGCCAGAACACGAAGTGCCAGGGGGCGAGCGTGAGCTCGAAAGCGAAGAAGCCAGACCGGGGCGTCCTATTCAGGACGAACACCCGACTGGAGTGAGGCTGGGTAGGTGCCGACGACTGAAGAGCGCTAACTCAAAATGTGCAAGGAGCACACGAGTATGGAACGGGAAAACCCTCAAAGTGCTCCTAACAAACTAATTTACTTCGGGAGTTACCCGCCCATACCAGTCCTTCGGCACTAAAAGCCCCGGAACTTTACCACTATCTCTAGGGAACGCTGTAATGGCGACCGGCGAGGACGGCCGGACACTCCGGGAGAAGGTGTGAACCCTAACAGTTTGAGTGTAAATGCAGTTGTCTATAAATTGGCTGCTCAAAAGGTTTTGTCTCTAGCTTACTGTAGTTCAGTTATTTGAATTGTACCTGGTTTCTTTAATCTTGCACAGAAGTTGCGTGGTCTAAAATATCTGATCTTGTCCATATATTCCCACCAATGTGATGCATTTCTTTAAGCAAATAATAAATCATGTTTTGAAAAAATCGTAAGAATAACGTGCATAAGTTTGATCTGACAACTGGGTTGGCGATTGTAATATGCACAACAAATATTATTTCCATTTCACTGCCATAAAACAAGACAAGTTATCATGCTGGAAGATATAGATATATGGATTGGTTGTGGACATAAGATGATGCACATTGAAAGCAACAATGCTCACCATTGTAGTTAGATCATTTTTTCCACTAGTAATGTCTTTGAGACTCTCCCAACACAATTAGCTGAACTTAATATAATCCAATCCTGCTTTCAAATGTATGGTAAATTCAGCAGACCACGTTGGGTGCTACTGATGTCATCTAATAACATGCAGCTGAGACTACAGTTTGCATAGGCTCACCAACATTGGACAATAGATCACTGGAAGAGGTTGTCTGGTCGGATAAGTCTCGATGTCTGCCACAACATTTAGATGGTAGGGTCAGAATGTGGAGTGAACAACATAAAATCATGGACCATCCTGCCTTGTACCCTAATATTATTTTGTTGGCACAATTTGGGCCTCGTAATACCAATTAAGCATTGTTTAAATGCCATAGCTTACCGATGTGTTGTTGCTGGCCATGTCTATTCCATTATGACTGCAGTGTACCATCTTCTGATGGCTACTTTTTTCAGCATAACACACCATGTCACAAAGCTTAGATAATCTCAAACTGGGTTACTGAACAAGAAAATGAGTTTCCTGAACTCAAATGACCTCTACAGTTGCCAAATCTTAATGTAATACAGCACCTTTGGGAATATGATGGAATGAAAGATCCGCATTGTGGATGTACAGCTGACAAACTACAGCAGTCATGTTAATAGAGGGCAAAATCTCTGAGAAAGGTTTCCAGCACCTTGTTGATTAGTTGGCTTTGATTTTATGTGTAATTAAAATATAGACTTTTCATATACACCAAACAGCCATTATATTAAAATGCGATGACACATGAAGTCAGTAACACTGTCAGTGTGATGGTCTGGGCAATGTACTGCTGGAAAGCCTTGGGTCCTGGCAGTCATGTGGACGTTCCTTTAACATGGATGTGGCTTTGACAAAACATTCTCTAAAGCATTAAACATTTGTATTTGAGCAGAAGGATGGGAACTTTTGAGATCCATCGGTTTCCATCTGTTTGTCGAACACACTATGTGTGTAGTTGTGTGCATGTGTGTGTGTGTGTGTGTGTGTATATACATGTGTTTCTTTTCTGTCCTTTATTTATAAATATGTAAGTGTTTCAACAATAGTTGCTTCCACTCTATCATCACTCTGTCAGTCATCTCACATTGTAGCCATATTCCCAGTCATTTTGTCTTTTCTCTTTCTTCCTTGATGTGTTAGATTAATGATCACATATCCTGCCTTCCTTTCACTCAGTGCATATTACTGTGTGTGAATTTGTTTATAGTCTATAAATGTTGTTTTTTTATGTCCTGTGATTACATTACTGTGGAAATTATATACACTTATAGATCACTCCTTGTTTCTACACTCAGTGTCCATTTTACCAGTTCCACTTTCCATATAGATGCACTTGTGTCTCTATAATTACAGACTGTAGTCTAAATGTTTCCCTACATACTTATGGTCTCCTTTACGCTCTCCTTTAACGGCCAGAACCTCATTTTGAAATATCTAATACATTTAATGACCATTATATTGGGTTAAGGATTATTACGTAGCACTGCACTGTCACTGATGTGGTGGAGGTGGTACTGGTGCATTAGTGTACGTTGTATTGGGATGAGTGAACCAGACACAGCAGTGCTGCTGGAGTTCTTAAACACCACAGCAGTGTCACTCCTGGACGTAAAACAGTCCACCTGCCAAAAAACATCTAACCACCAGCATCCAGGCAAAACTGGTGAAGGATTGGTAGATGACTGACACAAACTGTGCAACAACAGATGGCTGACTCAATTTGACTTTTCATCTACATGGTGGAATAATAAACTAGACCTGACTATTAGAGAGCAGAGTAAGGGAGAATAATAAAGTATGTTATGAAACAGATGGACTATAGACTATAGAACTACAAAATGCTGCTATACTATGGTAAGTGGAACTCATAAAATGGACAATGAGTGTAGCATTAATTAGGCATTCCTAACAAAATGAGTTGTGAGTTTATCTCACCATTCTCATTATAAGCGTTTATTTTTTGCTATAGCTTTTTGAATGAATGTCATAAAAAAATGTTTGAATTACTTGTTGAGATCGCCTAACAGTGGTGCTGTTACAGTTTAATGTGCTCGGTGTACCTTGTTATAATACATATTAAAGGTAAAACATCACACTTTGACAGTTTTTATAGGAACTGGGTGAAGTAAATCATCATGAATCGGAATTAGGACTGCATCAGCGAACTTCTTCAGTAGTAACCTGTATACTTAATAGAGCTGTTATAGTTTTCAGATACAGTACTGCACAGATTCAAAATCATTATACCCTGTCAAAATCCTTACCCTTTAGACCTATTTTTTCACACTGTTTTTACACAAAAAAACACAGCAACATCAAAGTGGATGACAGATCCAGGAAGATATTGATCAAGGAAGCTATCCAGAGGCCAGTGACAACTTACAAGTGTTTATAACTGAGCCTGGTCAGTCTGTGCATGGTATGTGGTTGTACATAATGCTGACCTGTGTGGCCAGAGATAAAGCTAAAGGTGAAAAGTGAGAACCAAAAAGTAACACAGCCAAAAGGAATCCCATAAGAGATTAGCTTCCCTCTTCTCCTATAACCACACTCATGAACAACATTCACTGCTTGTCACAACTAAGTAGCATATCGCCATACACAAACCCACATCAACTGATATAGAACAGTCTGTAGTCCAATCATGAAGTAACAGGATCAACGCAAGAGCGCAGCGACGACTTATCCAAGAGGTCACAAAAGACTGCAGGACTGCAGGCCTCCACCATCAGAAAGAAGCTAGGCAGAAATGGCCTGCATGGCAGAGTTCCAAGAAGAAAACCACTGCTAAGCAAAATGAACATTAAAGTTTGTCTCAATTTTTCCAAAACGCATCTTCACATGATCCCAAAGCCTTTTGGGAAAACATTTTGTGGACC
The DNA here is from genome assembly GCA_033117975.1 of Parotocinclus spilosoma. NCBI lineage: Eukaryota > Metazoa > Chordata > Actinopteri > Siluriformes > Loricariidae > Parotocinclus > Parotocinclus spilosoma. Next base: position 3,658,223 of record JAVSBV010000017.1, on the reverse strand, counting down.
GATGAAACATACAACCGATGAAAAAGAACATTATATCAACAGTAAAATCTGCTGGTGGTAGTGCAATGGTCTGAAGCTGTTTTGCTGCATCAGAACCTGGAAGACTTGCTGTGATAAATGGAACTATGAATTCTGCTGTCTACCAAAAGATCCTGAAGGAGAATGTCCGAC